>PVJD01001432.1:0-267333 GCA_004026545.1 Mormoops blainvillei | reverse complement strand
TCTCTCTCTCTCTCTCTCACTCTCTCTCTCACTCTCTCGCTCTCTCTGTGTCTCTGTATTCCCCATCTTTGGACAATGATGATTGAAAATGCCATCAATGAGCCCTTGTTCGAGTAACTGGATACATGGGGTATCACCTACTGAATGGGGAAGTTAAGGTAAAAGCAGATTTGGAAGCTGGGGGAAAGCTGAGGTTCAGAGTTCAGTTCTGAGCATGTCGAGGTAGAGGTAATTCAGTGACTCGGTTGGCACATTGGCAATTGATTATGTAATTGTGAAATTCAGAAGAGGGGTCTGGACCAAGGTAAGAATTTGGGCTTGAGATAGGAACTTGGAAGCCTAACAATATAGTGCAATGATTAAGAAGAAGGTTTTGAAGTTAGGTCACCAACCCCACAATTATCATATGACCTTGGGCAAATTACCTTATCCTTTTATGCCTGTTTCCTTTTTAATGTAACAGAGAGAGTGTTGTATGAGTTTCTTGTGATAAGTTAATACACGCAGAAAATAAATCTTATTCTAGTTTCATTGTTAATATAGTAGTAAAAATGATAGTATTTATCTGAGAGAGAGAGAGAGAGAGAGAGAGAGAGAAACATCAATTGGTGCCTCCCCCTCGCACCCTGGCCAGGGACTGAACCTGCAACCCAGGCTTGTGCTCTGACAAGGAGCCACACCTGCAAACTTTTGGTGAACAGGACAAAGCTCCAACTGATGCACTCAGCCAGGGCATAATAATAGTATTTTTAAATAGAGGATATTTAAATGCTTGCTTAAGGAGAGAGAGTACAGAGCAAGAAGGAGTGCAAGCTCCAATTTCTAAGGGTTGAGTAGAAGAGGGTGAGTCTGAAAAGTCCATCAAGAAGTGGACACCGGGGAAATAAGAGAAAATTAGGCGACTGGGATATGATGAAAGCCAAGAATAGAATGTTCTAGAAGGATGGAGGCATCAACTGAAGGCACAAATGAAGACTGAGAACTGCCCTGGCCAATTTGGTTGGAGTGTCATCCCATAAGTGAAGGGTTGTAGGTTCCATTCCTGATCTGGGCACATATGGGAAGCAACCAATCGATGGGTCTTTCTCACAACACTGCTTCTCTTTCTCCCTCCCTCTCTCTCTATAAGTAATGGGGGGGGGGACAAAAAAACAAAACAAAACAAAACAAAAAAACAAGGTTAAGATTTAAAAAAAAAAGGACTGATAACTATCTCCCCTTTGGCCACAGGAATGCTCTGCTGGCTGTATCCAGCACAGTTTCTGCAGTGCGATAGGGGCTGGAATGGAGGACAAAACAAAGGTGGTGTGTGTCTACAGCTGTTTAGGGAAGGTTGGGAGTAGGATACAGCGAGACTTTATTAAAACGGAAAAGAGTGGAGCACCTGGAAGACAATGATCTACAGGAGAGAGAAAGAGAAAGACAGCAAAACAGAAAGGAAGATCGGAAATGCATGAAGGGGAGAGCAGAAATAAGGTCGCTGAGAAGGAAAAATAGGATGCAGTCAGTGTCAGATTGGAGGAGAAAGAAGTCTTCCATCGTAACTGGGGAGAGAAGATGAGTGCAGAAGCAGTAGTGTTTGCAGCTCTGGTGAGAGAAATTTGGGCTTGGGTGTCTGGTGGGAGTGAAGTCCAACATGTGAGGGAACAGCAAGTCACTGCAGAAAGCAGAGCCCCCTGAGAAATGCATTGCAGCTCCAGGTCGATTCACTCCGAACCCTTGCTTAGCCATTAATTCAGCTGTGAGCTCTTTTCCAGCAGGCGTGAGCTGCTCAGGGCTGCCCGGAGGTTTGGCTAGGCACACCCTGGTTTGGGATTTTCCTGGTCGGGTGCAGTGGAAGAACAGAGGCATGAGCGAGTGCGTAGAATTTCCAAGGTTTCATGGCAGGGTGGCTCATGTAGCCAGATAGTGAAGGTTGAGGAAATGTCCTGTGAAAAGATAAAGAAAAGATGGAGGTTTATTAACTATGGGACAAAGTTGCAGGGGTCACAGTGTACATATCTGGGGGGAAATAAAGCTGTGGGAGTTTAAGACAGAGAGAAAACAATCCAGGACTGTATCGAAAGTGGGAGATAGGAGGAGATATGCTCACATCTAGCAAAGGGATGTGAGGTGTGTGGGATTAATCCCAGTCAGAGATCCAAATATATTTGCCCATGAAGCTTCATTGGTTGGTTTGCTGAGTGCTGAGGCCAGGACACCTGAGAGCCGGCAGGTGAAGCCAGAAGCCTACACCATCTGTCAAGAGGCCGATGAGGAAAGAGGCGCTGGGTGATAAGGGCCCGCACTTCCTTTCTCCTTCTTCTTTTTTTTTTAAGATTTTATTTATTTTATTTTTCAGACAGAAGGGAAGTGACCGAGAAAGACAGGGAGAGAAACATCAATGTGTGGTTGTCTCTCGTGGGCCCCCTTACTGGGGACCTGGCCCGCAACCTAGGCGTGTGCCCTGACTAGGGAATGGAACCGGCGACCCTTTTGTTCACAGGCCGATGCTCAATTCACTGATCTAGACCAGTCAGGATTCATTCTTCCTTCCTTCCTTCCTTCCTTTTTATTATATCATAGCTTAATTGTCAGTATTTTATTTTTATTGAATTTATTGGGGTGGCATTGATCACTAAAGTTCTGTTTCCAGTCTCTGATTCTACAGTAAATCATCTGCATATTGCACTGTGTGCTCCCCATCTAAAGCTTAGTCTCCTTCCATCACCATTTATATCCCATTTACGCCTGACCCCCTTCCTTCTGGTAATCACCATACTGTTTCTGTGTCCAAGAGGTTTTCTTTTTTCTTTTAAAAAAAATACTTTATTTATTTATTTTTAGAGAGAGGAGAAGGGAGGGAGAAAAAGAGGGAGAGAAAAATATCAATGTGAGAGAGAAACATCAATCGGTTGCTTCTCAGATGCACCAAACCAGGGATTGAACCCTCAACCCAGACATGGGTACTGACTTGAAATCGAACCGATGACCTTTCTCTTGGTGACATGATGTCCAACCAACTGAACCACACCAGTCATGGCCCAAGAAGTTGGGAGGATATTTTTTTGGGGGGGGAGGTTTGCTTAATCCCTTTATTTATTTCACCCAGCTCTTCAACTCTCTCCTCTCTGATGGCTGTCAGTCTGTTCCCTGTGTCTATGAGTCTTTTTATTTTGTTTGCGTATTTTGTGTATTAGATTCCACACATAAGTGAAATCATATTGTATTTGTCTTTCCCTGGCTCGCTCATTTCACTTAGCATAAAACACTCTAAGTCTATCCACACTGTCTCAAAAAGTAAGATTTCCTTCTTTTTTACAGCCGAGCAGAATTCCATTGTGTGAATGTACCACAGCTTTTTTACCCACTCATCTACTACTGGGCACCTGGCCTGCTTCCAAATCTTGGCTATTGTAAATAGCACTGCAGTGCACATAGGGTTGAATGTATTCTTTCGAATCAGTGTTTTGGGTTTTGGGGAGTATATTCCCAGAAGTGGAATCACTGGGTCATATGCAGTTTCATTTTAATTTTTTGAAGTTATTCCATACTGTTTTCCACAGTGGCTGCACCAATCTGCACTTCCACCATCTGTGCACAAGTGTTCCTTTTCCTCCACATTCTCGCCAACACTTGCTTGTGGATTTATTGATGAGAGCCAGTCTGACAGGTGTGAGCTGATATCTCATTGTGATTTTAATTTTCATTTCTCTGATATTGGTGACATCGAGCACCTTTTCATATATCTATTGGCCATCTGTATGTCCTCTTTGGAGAAGTGTCTATTCAGGTTGTCTGTCCGTTTTTGAAATTGTATTGTTTATTATTCTGCTGTTGTGCTGTTTGAGCTCTTTATAAATTTTGGATATTAACTGCTTATCAGATGTATCATTGGTGAATGTGTTCTCCCATTCAGTGGATAGTCTTTTCATTTAGCTGATGGTTTCCCTTGCTATGCCAAACCTTTTTAGACTGTTGTAGTCCATTTGTTTGTTTTTTCTTTTGTTTCCCTTGACCAAGGAGATATATATGAGAAAAAGTATTGCTACAAGAAAAGCTGGAATTTTAATACCTATATTTTCTTCTAGGATTTTTATGGTTTTGAGTTATACAATTAATCTTTAATCCATTTTGAATTTATTCTTGTATATGATGTAAGAAGTTGTTCTCGTTTCATTTTTTACATGTATCTGTCCAATTTTCCCAACATCATTTACTGAATAGAAAGACTTTACCCCATTGTATATTCTTGATTCCTTTGTCATATATTAATTGACCACATAGGCATGAGTTTATTTCCAGGCTTGCTATTCTTTTCCATTTATCTATATGTCAGTCTTTAAGCCAATACCATGCTGTTTTGATTATTGTGTCTTTGTAGTATAGTTTGATATCAGGTAGTATGATATCTCCAACTTTGTTCTTCTTTTTCAAGACTGCTACTGCTATTTGGGGTCCTTTGTGGTTCCATACAAATTTTTGGAATATTTGTTCTAATTCTCTAAAATATAACACTGGTATTTTTATAGGAATTGCATTGAATCTATAGACTGCTTTGGATAATATGGACACTTCAATGTTAATTCTTCCAACCTATGAACACAGTATATGCTTCCACTTATTTGTGTTTTCTTCAGTTTGTTTCTTCAGTATCTAACAATTTTTTGAGTACAGGTCTTTTACCTCCTTGGTTAAATATATTCCTTGGTATTTTATTTTATTTTGTTTTTGATGCAATTATAAATGGAATAGTTTTCTTAGTTTCTCTTTCTGATAGTTTATTATTGGTGTATAAAAAACCATAGATTTCTGAATATTAATTTTGTTTCCCACTACTTTATTGAATTATTAATCAGTTCTAGTAGTTTTTTGGGGGGGAGTCTTTATAGTTTTCTATATATAGTATCATG
Organism: Mormoops blainvillei; assembly: GCA_004026545.1. Classification (NCBI taxonomy): domain Eukaryota; kingdom Metazoa; phylum Chordata; class Mammalia; order Chiroptera; family Mormoopidae; genus Mormoops; species Mormoops blainvillei. The sequence goes on along the minus strand of PVJD01001432.1, from coordinate 262,441 downwards.
TATCTGCGAATAATGACAGTTTTATTTCTTCCTTTCTGATTTGAATACTTTTTATTTATTCTTGTCTAATTGCTATGGCTAGGACTTCCAGTACTATGTTGAGTAAGAGTAGTGAGAGCAGACTTGATCTTCAGGGAAACTATTTTAGTTTTTTCCCTTTGATATGATGTTGGTTGGTGGGGGGGGTGGTTCATAGTTTCAAATCAAAGTATTTAATGTATTGCCTTTTCTTCCATAAGGTAAGGACCTTGTTTCTGGTGTATATACCACCATTTCTGTAGAGTAAATCCATTGCTTGGCATCATCACATTCTCTATCAGTTGTTATTAATCAGTGACATACACCCATATTGTCATCAAAGACCTCAATCCTGGTGGCTTCCAATCTGTCCTCCAGATTGCCCAGCCATGGAACATGATGGGCTGAATCTTTGGGAACTGTTAGGAGGAGTGTCTTCAGTTGCTATGATCTTTCCATAGGCACTCGCAACTTTTCTGACATGATTTATTTTCTTGAAATGTGTTGAATACAAAACAGAAGAGTAGAGTATTGAAAACACTGCCCACTTCATCTCCCAAGTCTCCAGTTAGGGTCTTCTTCCTTAATCTCTGAACAAACTGCTCTGATTCCCAGGCATAGCTCTTGTATTCGTACAATAACCTTCTCTAAAGTACCCTCCCCTTGTCTCCTCTCATCTACCTGTCTACACCTGAACCCTCAGGTGAGACCTATCCTAGTTCTCAGTCCTTTAATGGAGGTTCTCTGTGTCACCCCTTACTCTCAGAGTGAGATCTCTTTTATAATCTCCTAGTGCTTTAAGAAATCAGATGTTCCTTTGGCACATAATTACATATTCCTACATTGTATGGCTTTTCAGGAGTATAGTCTGCTGTGAACCCGTTGCAGCAGCTGCATCCCTGTCAGGAACCTCTTATAACAGAGTAAATATTCACATGTATTGAACACCTTATGGCAGGCCTCTGTATATAGCACTTTATATTCATCATATTATTTCATCATATCATCAAAACCATGCAAGGAAGGCATAATTGTTATCGTTTTATAGATTTTTAAAATTCAGAGACCTTAAGTATTTTACCCAAGTTGATGCTGAGAGAAAGTGGTACACCTGAGATTCTGACATCAAAAGTCTGACTTCAGTCAGCTGTTCTTACCCCACATTGGATTAGCCCCTTGTAACTGTCATCATAGTCACTGTTTATGTCCATACGCAGCGGCAAGTGTCTGCTGTGGAGGGACCCCTGGGAATAAAAGTCCTTAACACCATGTCCTGGAGAGCTTTTCAAATTGCCCCATGATGTTCTTTATTCTGGACATGGTCATAGTATCCTATCTCATAGATGTTCTCTATTTTATTTATTTATTTATTTACTTACTTACTTATTTACTTATTTATTTATGCGTATTTTATTGATTATGCTATTACAGTTGTCCCAATTTTTTTCTCCCTTTTATCCCTGCTCCACTCTGCACCACCCTACCCTCCAGCATTCCACCACCCCCCACCCCGCCCTTAGTTCATGTCCATGCATTGTATGTATAAGCCCTTTGGCTTCTCCATTTCCTATACTATTCTTAACCTCTCCCTGTCTATTTCATGCCTACCAATTATGCTTCTTATTCCCTGTACCTCTTCCCCTCCATTCTTCCCCTCCCCCTCCCTATTGACACCCCTCCATGTGATCTCCATTTCTGTGATTCTGTTCCTGTTCTAGTTGTTTGCTTAGTTTTTGTGTTTTTTAGGTTCAGCTGTTGATAGTTGTGAGTTTGTTGTCATTTTACTGTTCATAGTTTTTTATCTTCTTCTACTTCTTAGATAAGTCCCTTTAACATTTCATATATATATATATATATATATATATATATATATATATATATATATATATATATATAGTAAGGGCTTGGTAATGATGAACTCCTTTAACTTTACCTTATCTGGGAAGTAATTTATCTGCCCTTCCATTCTAAATGATAGCTTTGTGGATAAAGTAGTCTTAGATGTAGGTCCTTGGTTTTCATGACATTTTTTATTTTTATTTTATTTTTCAATACTTCTTTGCAGTTCTTTCATCCCTGTAAGGTTTCTTTTGAGAAATCAGCTGTTAGTCTTAAGGGAACTCCCTTATAGGTAACTCTCTCCTTTGCTCTTGCTGCTTTTAAGGTTCTCTCCTTATCTTTAATATTGGGTAACTTAATTATGATGCGCCTTGGTGTGTTCCTCTTTGGGTCCAATTTTTTTGGGACTCTCTGGGCTTCCTGGACTTCCTGGAAGTCTATTTCCTTCGCCAGATTGGGTTCTGGCCAAGATGGAGGCATAGGTAGAGACACTTCACTTCCCCGCACAACCAAAAGAAGGCTAACAACCAATTTAAAAAGAATAAACAACCAGAACTGCCAGAAAGTCAAACTGCATGGAACTCTGACAACCAAGGAGTTAAAGGAATATTCATCTAGACCAGTAGGAGGGGAGCAGATGGGCAGCGGGTGGGCGGAGAGGACCCGTGGCAAGGTGGTGTGCTGTGTAGGCGTGGCGGGGGCTGGCTGGCTGGGAAATGAAAGACTCAAAAACTTCTAGCTGTAAAATCCTGTGGCAGGACAAAACTCCCAGTCTCATAGGAGTGTTCATTGGAGAGGCCCATGGGATCCTAGAAAGTACACAAACCCACCCACCTGGGAATCAGCAACTGGAAGGGCACAATCCTCTTGTGGGAAATGAGGGAAGTGACAGAAAGTGGGGTAAGAACCGAGAGAGTGGCATTGTTCGCTCTCTGACCCCTCCCCCACAGACAGCACCATGACTCAGCAAAGAGGGTTGCCCCGCCCTGGTGAATACCTAAGGCTCCACCCCTTACAACACAACAGGTGCACCCAGACAAAGAAATACGGTCCAAATGAAAGAGCAGATCAAAAGTCCAAGAGCTGAGTGACGAGGAGCTAGACAACCTATCTGACGCAGAGTTCAAAACACTGGTAATCTAGATGCTCACAGAATTGTTTGAGCTTGGTCGCAAAAAGAAGGAAGAAACGAAGAGAGCCTCTATTTTATTTAAACTTTTTCTTATTTATGCACCTCTGGATTCCCCCCCTTGCTTTTTATTATTGTTGTTTGCAGTGGACATTCTGGTACATACATTCGTAGTAGTGCACAAATTTCTCTCAATAAGATAAACCCCCAGCACTGGAAGTGCTGAGTCAGAGGCTGCATTCCTCATCTGGGATGTGGCCTCACTGTTGTGCAAAATATAGTCTCCTCCTGGAATTATGAGAACATACCTGTTTCTTTGCATCTTTGATAACACTGGGTTTCAGCAGGCTTATAAATTTGTGCCAATCTGATAGGGGAAATGTGATCACTCCATGGTTAATATTTTATTTATTCCACTGAGTAGGCATCATTTCATTAACCACTTTTTTTTTCTGTGAGCTGCTGTTTTATAGGTCTTGCACAATTCCCACAGAGTAATTATTTATTTTCTTATTGAGTTATAAGATTATTTTATGCAGTAAGAAAATTAATTTTTATCATATGCATTTTCCCAGCTTGCTATTTGGTCTTGGATAAAACAATCTGCAAGACACCTTACTTAAGGGTGATCATATGTTTGTTACATGCTTAGAAATATTCTTAAAGTATATATGAGGATTTTAACATTAGCTATCAAAATGTAGAGAGAGGAGCTAATTAACCTTTTTACAGCTCATCATCCTGTATTACAGTTTTTAACTAGTATAACTGTATTGTCCTTGTAATTAAAAAGGTCATTCCCTTTCTCTCTCTGGATATTTTAAACTGATGAACTGAAAGCACACAATTTTTAAACAGAGAGATACAGTGGCCTCCTCTATTTCTTTTCCATCTCTCTTCTTGTTACTTTAAGCTTCCAAATTGCAAGTGGGGAGCTCTTTTGAGACTGGAGCATCGCAGTAAAATTCTTCTGTGGGCCAGGCCAGTGTTAATGGGTAACATGTGGGGCCAAGGTCTCCATTTCCACATCTGCAGCTTTGTGCAGGCCTCATGTCAGTTGGAAAGGCCTGCAGGTTTGAAGCCAGGCACGACGTAATGTGCATTAGCAAGACAAAGGGCGCACAAGGAGAGACCCCAGGACACGCTGGGCATTACTGAAGATTTATTAGACCTCATGAAATCTACCCTGAGCCACCCACCCTCTACCTCATCCGCCCACATCTAGATAGGATGACTTTGTTAGCAGGAGATGGTCATTTAGAATTACCCAGCAACAAATCTCTCTGCTTAAAAAGGGGTACCAACGGAACAGCGCACTGAAAGAGTCCATGCTGTGCACACACACAGAGCCCCAAACCTGGAAATCTGGAAATGTGGCAATGCTTCGGCCTCTGCAGGGACCTTGACTTTCTGTGGTCTGAGTCCTTTGCTTTGGCTTTCTGTACCTGCGCATGTGAAAAAAGGCTTAACAGAAGGCAAGGCAGAGAGAGGTGCTTTCACAGAGCAGCCTGGGGTGTGCAAGGGTGCTTTTCAGAGAAGTTTGTTGAATTTTTGCATTTCAGAAACATGCTACCCAAACCTTAAGACTCAACGGAGCACGTCCAATAATACTTTAAAGCTCAGCCTAGAAGCATAGGATCCCTCTGGGGCTATACAAATGTCAAAATAACTTCTCCTTAATTTGAATGAAAGTTAAAAGTTATTGGGGCTTGGTTTTCCAGTTAGCCTTAGGTCTGCAGCTCATTAATAGGTTGTTAGAAAACTCTGTATTTTGTTACTAGGAGCTTCCCTTTGGGCTGCCTTACGGTGCCAGTCTCACGAGTCCCTGTCTACCCATCTGCGCAATGGGTAAACGTCGAAACCTTCATGACAAAGTAAGGTGTCAAGAAAGAGAGTGAAGGCTTACTGATTTCTCCCCACGGGAAATGATCGCACTCCACTCAACCGAACTTTCGAACTTAAAAGGATATAAAGAGAGGGCTTTGTCCCCCTTAATACGATTCCCATAATGCTTATTGCTGATGTAACGTGAAAAAATACACATTCCTACACTTAACAAGAAGAGGGATGAATTATGCCTTTTGATGGCTTTAAAAGAGTTAAGTAGGACTAATGGAGTGCACTCGACAAGGCAGGACACAGTGGGACTATCCACATTCGGTCCCTTGAAATCAGCCCCATGCCAGTGGCTGAAGAGGAAGGTATGCAGAACCCAAAGTGCATCGTGCCAAGAGCACTACATTCCTGGCCTTTGATAAAGAATTTGGAGGAAACAGGAAGACAGACAAAGGCTCTGCTGTGAGGCGTGCCTGGTGATTCCAGTGAATGTCGAGAGCCCAAAGCAAATAGCTTTAAAACAACTTTTAATCTATTCGTTTTCCCATCAATATAATAATCATCTGTTTGACTGCAGGTTATAGATGCACATCAGTCTCAATCTGTCGTTGCCGAAATCTCCTTCCACACAATGGGACAGTCCTCAATTAATGCAAATTAAACCACAGTTGTCTTGTCTGTAATTGTCTAAACTAGCAAAGCTCCTTTCTTTGGTGAAAAGAGCCGTCCAAAACTCCTTGTTCTGGCTACCCCTAGGGTACACGCTTAATGCTTTATCTCTTTCTTGTGGCTTTTATCCACACAACATTAAAGGGACTCTATTTCCTTTATGCAGGCAAATAAAAAGTAGATTTAGAGAACAAAGATGAAAAGAACACATTCCACTGACGGTGCCCTTCGGAGTCCAGCAGCCTGGTTTTCAGACATTGGCTGAGTTAAAAGTTGCCCTGGGTTCCTTTACTTCAGAAATTCAGAGGAAAAATGAAATCAAACATGCGCTCGTAAGGACTTGTAGTACATTAAAATGAAGTCATGTCATTGGCAGTTATTGAGAAGGGATTTCCAGACCTGCCTTTCAGCCTCGGTTATGGGGAAGGACGAGCTCAAGAGCGGCAAGTTCCCCGTGTGTCCTCTCAATCTGCTCCCATTTAAAGAAAATTTTCTTTCAACCTGGGAGCAGGTAATAGAGCCTCAGCTGCACCATCAGCTCCGAAAGATCAACACCCCCGCCAGTCCAGCGGTTCTCAGTAGGTACGTTCCATGGGACACTTCAGGGGCTTCCGCTGTTTTCCCAAGCAGATAATCATCAAACAAATCACAATTAAAATTCACTTAGCTCTCCAAACGAGAAACATTAGAAGAGGGGAGTTGAGTTTCTTTCCTGAACAAGCCTAACCTCAGAAGAGTACAGACGTGGCAGGGAAGTAATGGGTCTGCCTGAAGCCTGCTCCGTGCCCCAGGCTGTGCCCTGGAGGGGGCCCTCTGGGACCCGATCATTGTCTGCCGTCTGCCCTGGACGGCATTGGAACTGCTCTTTTCATTGTTATCAGGTAGGGCGACATACCTGGGTTCAGGTGACGTACTTGCCTTAGCCTCACTCTGGTCTTATACACCATTTGATTGCCACTACCTTCCTCAACACTGCCACACACCTCCTCATACCCCGTAACGATAGGCCTTACATCCTCATGAAGCGATCGCTGATTGGCCAAAGTGGAGCACTCCAACCTTTGTTCTTACATGTTTACTCTTTTCCGCTCTACTCCCAGCCACTCGTTCATGCTCATCCAACACGCAGCTCCTGCCAGGGTCACTCTGCTCAGTATCACCTCCCCTCTTTCTCTATTCCCTGTGGGTTCGAGCCGCAAATGGGACTCGACTAGCCTTGGGAGTAAGCCCCTATTCCGGCGTTTGCTAGGCCTGGAAAGCCAGGCTACACAGAGGCTCCTGCTGCCTGATACCCTTGCTCCAAAGCCCCAGGCGACGCAGACACGGCCACCTGCCCTGAAGCTCACACAGTGCAGCAGCAAGAGCATGGACTCATACCAACGGCCGTGATGTGCCATTTAGCAGCTTTTGTGCTTTATTTTCCCCACATATCACCACAAGGTAGGTGACAATAAAGAGAAATAACACAGAGGACCTGACCTGTTTTGGCAGGAGCCCCTAAGTTTGTCCCCAGTAATCCCCACCTCCTGGTATCCATGTTCCTGTGTAATCTCCTCCTGCACTGAATCAGGGCTAGTCTTGTGTGACCAAGCAATTACGCAGGGTGCGTGATGGTATGTGACTTACGAGGGCGGGATAGGACAGTCCTTGCAGTTTCTTCCTTTTTCTCCGAAGTCAGTGCTGTGTCAGGAGAACCCTCAGACAGCCCTGTGGGAAAGCCCAGATGGGGAGGACCTGGGATCCTCCCAGGGACATCCCTTACCGAATTGCCAGCCACGTGAATGAGTTACCTTGGAAAAGTTTCCCTGAGCCCTGCTCCAGCCTTCAGATGGCTGCAGCCCAGCTGGCATCACACTGAAATCTCAAGAGAGACTCCAAGCCAGAACTACCCAGACATGCTGCTGCTGCACTCATGATTCACAGAAAGCACATGAGGTAATAAAATTTATTATTTTTTAACATTTTTTTATTGATTGATTTTAGAGAGATAGAGGAGGAGAGCAAGAGAAGCATCAATTTGTTGTTCCACTTATTTATGCATTCGCGGATGGGTTCTTGGACGTGCTCTGACCAGGGATCAAACCCACAGCCTCGGCATATTGAGACAACGCTCTAACCAAAGGAGCTACCCAGTTAGGGCTATTATTGTTCTTAAGCACTATGTTTTGGAGACATTCGTTATGCAACAATACATAACTAATGCGCAAGTGGTTGGCGCTCAGGTGTTTGTGTCATCCTTTCTCCATTAAGAGGCGGAAAGCTGCCCTTTTCTTTCCCAAGCGTGTTACTCCTTGCACAATTAATCTTCCCCATGCTGGTGGTAATGCAGTCATTCTTGGTCACGTGTTATACAGTCTCTCTTACACGAAGATCCTTTCAAAGGGTGTGGCACATGCCCCACCTCTCTCTGCCTTCCCTCTATCCCACAGGGCTCGCGAGGGGCATGATTCAGCACCTACTTCCCACAGCGAGAATCTTCTACAAAAGCGAACCATTATACAAAGAGTGTGAGAAAACGTCCAGGGCCCATCTGTGAATGCAAGCTGCATGTTAGCAGTTGTTGCATAGCAACCTTTCCCTATGTTTTTTCAAAAATACCTTTAAGGATCATTGAATTCTCCACTGAGGATGCCTGAAGGTTTGAAAAACTGGTGTTATTTACAGGACAGAAAGATGTGGTTTAAGAAAAATCCCACTCAGCCTTCAGCTCAGGGCTGAACTTCGTATCACAAAAACAAGAGGTCTTGGAAAATGGCCGAAGGTGCCTTGAGACAGAAAAGAGGTAGTGAGTGAATATTAATGAGAACATGGACCAGGCGGCCTCCTCTGTCCTTATGGTGCGGCTCCTTGGGGCTACCAAAATATGGTTGTTTTGGCCTCTCTTGCCTCTTCTCCTCGGACCTGCCACCCCCACCCGCTACCCTGACACACTTCTGTATCCACGCAGACATTGAGAATACCATGAAGCATCTGGGAGGTAAACACGGGCGGCAGAAAAGACATTTCCGAGTGCCCCTGGGACGAAAAGCGCTGCAAGTCAGGCGAACGAAGACTCAGGAAGGGCTGTGGTGGTGCTGCCTGTGGTAGGGGTGGGTTTACAAGGCTTCCAGCCAATCAGAGGTCAAGAGGACCAAGCGATAAGGAAAAAGAAAGATGTACCCTCCTAAGGATGTATACCTCCTGGTATATGTAGTGCAAACGCATCATAGGTTCTGTTAGAAACTGGGTATCGGACGTGAAGCTGAGCACAACTCGCCCTCCTACCTGTGGCTTTGAGAAGCAGATTGAATCGTTGTAGAAGTGGAGGGGAGGAGGATTGTGGCACCAAAAACAAATTGCTCATCCTGATTGGTCAACCGAATCCAGATGACAGTTTATTCAAAGGCAAAAACAGAAAGGATTTGAAGACAAAGAAAGGAATTGAAATGATATTTGAAAGTTCTAAAGCAACACCATGGCCCTAACTGGTGTGGCTTAGTTGGTTAGGTGTCATTCCGTAAAGCCAAGGGTCGCTGGTTCGATTCCTTGTCAGGGCACATGCCTGGGTTACGGGTTGATCCTCAGTTGGGGTGCATCTGTGAGGCAATTGATCAATGTTTCTCTCTCACATTAATGCTTCTCTTCTCTCTCTCCCTTCCTTCCCCTCTCTCTATAAATAAAAAAAAAACCTTTTTTTTTTTTAAACAACAGTATGGCTATGAAGAGGATAGATTTTACATTTCAAAGTACAGAAAGCCATGGCTTCTCTGAAACAAAAACTGATAGTCGGGAAGAGAAAAAAGACTGGTGAGAAAACATCAAGATATTAAAATGTAAACGTCAACTTGCAAAAGCATTTGCTGCTCATGACATGGGATTTATCTCTAATGTAAAGAGCTCATTTATACCGATATAAAAAGAGGCTACAGTAATAATTATATAAAGGATATAAACAGTCTATTTGCCAGTTATCATAGAAAAAAATTTAAATATAAATAAAATAATTCTGGCCTATTAGACTGGCAAATATTTGAGAAGTTCAATGCAGGCTGAGGTTTGGATAAACAAAAAACCTCATGTATACTGTTGCTGAGGATGTGAAATACGTTTTTTCTGAGGGATAATTAGCAGCAGGTATTTAAAAATCCTTCATAATGCTAGCAAATTTTGACCTGAAGTTTCAGTGCTAGCAATTTATGCTAATAAATATATGAGAATGGATGAGTTATGATACATCTATACAGAAGAAAATTTGAGAACATATAACAATGAGAATGTGTGTGTTTTATCTACACGTTAACCTGAGGGAGAATTTAAGACACTACGCAAAGCACAGGTGGCCCTCCCTATTTGTGAGCTCGGCATCCACGGATTCAACCAATGACAGGTTGAAAATATTCAACAGTAAATGGCCTGTTGCTGCTGACACCCACTGTGTGGTTAGGCCTGCGATGGTGGTTAGTGTGAACCCATACAGACTTTTTTCTTGCGATTATTCTCTAAACAACACAACATAACTATTTACGTAGTATTTGCATTGTATTAGTTTTAATAAGCAACCTGAAGATGATTTTGAGTGCACAGGAGGATGTGCATAGGTTATATGCAAATACCATGCCATTTTATATAAGGGACCTGAGCATCCAGGAGTCCTGGTATCCGTGGGGGTTCTGGAGCCAACCCCCCTCAGAAAGATCAAAGTGCTAACAATGGCATTTCTGGGTAATAAGAATAGAGGTAATTTTATTTTTTCTTTCAACCCTACATATCCTAACTTTTTCTATAATCAGCATTTATTGCTTTCATAATTAAAAAATTAATATTTAGCTTTCCATTGCCTACAGTCATCTATCTTCATGCTACATATTCCTTTAAGTAAAAATAACTTACCTTTATGCATTGATATACTAAATACTATGAAAATGGTTTCACCAGAATTTAATGTAAATCAAAATGTGAAGAAATGATCCTGACAGTTGCTACTGTACCCTATGGTGCCAGCATCTGGGATGAGGATCATTTTCTGCGATAGTGGTATCTGTGAGAGATGCAACTTGTGGGTACTCTCTTGTGAATGCCATTTTTAACTTTAAAGAAAAGTTGTTGTATGAATACATATGAACCCTCATTCACAGATAAATCATACTTAGTGCATTACTGTAACCACCCTCTATGTCTATACTTCTTTATAATTCATAATTCAAGGTGAATATCTCTTTCAATAAAAATGTCTCCAGCCAGCAGTTTTCAATTTTATACTTAAATATGAAATTTTTAACATTTAAAATGTACTCCTGGATTAAAAAGAATGTCTTAGCAATAACATGAAAGAGCTATCATTTCATATTACTGAAATGTAATGTTTTGAGATCACTTTTCAAAGCCACCCCATCTTCCATACATACTCATCTGCATACATGTTAAATCCCCACCCAATTTCTGGCACATAATATGTGATCAATACATATTAGTTAAAAAAAAAATGAGAGTGGAGTCAAGTAACATTATGCAGACACTGCAAATTTATTCCACCTCCCAGGAAGAATGCGACATCTTTTTCCCCCTCACTTCTCCTTCCAGTTCTGCAGCCTACCTCGAACATTGAAAGCACCTTCATACAACTTTCTCTTACTGTTACTGGGTGAGTTCAAAACCACAGGTGGAAATAGCCCTATCCTGGGATTTTAGGAAACTTCATTCTGGCACTTAGAAGTCCTGTATGACCTTGAGCAAATCACTTACATTTCCGAGCCTCAGTTTCCACATTTGAAGAGGACACACAATCCTGCCCTTTACATCCTCACTGTATTATTTCGAAGATTTAAGATAACACAAGTGAAACGCTTTGTGTTATGAAACCCAAGGAGGTTTTAGTTTAGGAACTTGTGCTATGTTCTTTTGTACTTGATGAGATATGTAATCAACCTGCCCGTACTTTTACCCAGAAAGCTTAGTGCTTGAAATGAAGTTATTTTGGCTGGCATTGACAAACAAATTGGCGAGGACTGCAGCCTCCACCTTTCATCCCAGACTGTTTACCCAGCACCCTGTAAAGTTTTCTTCCTCCTCCCTCTCCCCGGAGCCCTTTGCAGATGTCCTGGCTGCCTCGAAGAGGCAGACAATGAGAAGCCCATCACTCAAGAAGTCTCTCCTCCTTCAGAGCTGCACCTCCTCCTTTTATCTGGGTAAACGAATTGTTCAGGGTTGGTTTGATTGCAGCCCAGACAATGGGCACCACGGGGAAAAGCAGCAAACTCAAGTCACTAAGCCTTTCAGCAAGCAGGGCATTGTCCAGCAGAGTGCCTGTCCTATTTGGAGTTCAAGCTTGACGGGCCACTCAGAGAGAGTCTCTTGACATAGTGAATGAAGTCTGAACCAAACCAGCACCTCCCTCAGTGAGGGCTGGAGGCGAACACTTTTCTTTGATCGGGGCAGATGGCGGTGGGTTGCTGGGATCAGCCCCACAAAAACAGCTGGTGCCCTTTTCACTGGGCCTACCTTTTCCTAAATGACATTTAGTCTACTTTATCACTTAGAAAAGTTTCTTCCTTTTGCTCTTAAAAACAAATAAGAAAATAAAAGTGTATGGCCAAGAGAAAACTATGTCAGCATTACTGGACTTTTATGTGCGAGTCTGTGTATAAAACAATGTTTTAAGATGGATTTTGAATTTAATGTGAAGCTCTTCTTCAAACATCAACTATTCATCTGACATATTTGAATGGCTCCTTGGTGTTCATGTGGGAGTCCTCCAACCTTTGAAACTAGCTCATCCTGTTGGGAATGTAAGTGGCTTCTAAATTTTCATTGCGCAAACCACGCTACAGTGAACTTTTCTATGGCTAAGTTTGTGTTGTATTGCGACAGTTAAATTTCCTGAAGTGGAATTACTGGGTCGTTTTAAAGATTTTTGAAATATTTGTCAAATTGCCCTCCAGGTAAGTTCCAATTTTCACTCTATCAGCCATGTATATACTCTTTATAGTAGCATAATATTTAACATATGTGTCAAATAAACTACGCAAATTTTCAATGTTTATACTTAAATATCTTTGATCACTAGTGAAGGGCAGTGTCTTTTCACATACTGGCCCTTTATAATTTTGGTGGGTGTGTGTTTACTCTTCATGCATATATTTGTATATACTGACTCACGTTTACTGGGTAATCTTTTAATTCACTTATAAGGAACTATTGTATATTAATATAACAATATTAGCTCTATACTGAATTGCATCGCAAATGTATTCAATATGTCTTTTTTTTTTATACTATCAGATAAATGTCTTTTTCTCTATGAGTTCTGTCTATTGAGGACCAAAATCTCTGTTTTGTAGAAAGTGCCAAATGTTCAAGGAAGCAATGGGCCACTTGTGGAGAGTCCCACAGTTGACAGGTGGCCCCATGACCTTTGCTCTCGGGCTTGAGGTGCAGCTGTCTCCAAATGTGTTGACCTCCAGGAGGAAGGGTGTCTCTAGATGGAGTTGTCCCTACTCTACGCTTGCTGCAAGGACCGAAATCTCCAAATTAGAAGGTGGCTGTGGCCTTCTGCCAGGATTTTCTCTACTTATTTCCCAAGCTATTAGACTTTTTTTTCATGAAGAATTACTACTCAACTTTTGTGAATTCATTAAATCTAAGCTTATCTATACTGTGCTTAATGGGAAATTCCTCCAAGTTTGAGGCATTTAATAGAAATGCCTCCCTGTCTCACTGTCGATGAAGGCTTTGTGCTAGTTAACTTAACCTGAACCATTTCAGACAGGTATGAGTACTGCGTCTTGTGTCTCCATCTTTCCCAGAACATTATTTTGGTATCATGTTACCTATTATACATGTATTTTCCCCATTGTTTTCTCCTTCTTTCTGTGGCTAATATATGGGAGAAATATTAATGTTTTGCTTTTTAATAGGAAATCTTATGCTAGCTATTTCCCAGTTGGCCTTTGGACTACCTTGGTAGACCACTAAATCATGTGAAAATAATACTTTTTCTTTTTTTCCAATATTTACAATTTTTTTTCATGTACAATTGCATCCGATGATATTTTTAGGGCAATATACTCATAAATAACGGTTATAAGGTGACAATAATGAGTACCCAGATTTTAACAGGAATGTTTCTAGTGTTTTAGTATTAAGTAAAATGCTTGTTTTACATTTTCTGTGTCAATCTGGGGATGCTAGTGGCCTTACTGGGCAGGGGTCAGGATGTTTTCAGCACTGCAATGCATTTAATTATTAAAAACGTAAATTTTGTAAATGTTTTTTCATCAATAGATGACCATAATTTATTTGGACTTTTTCCTTTGACTTATAAATGATAATACTGGAAGATTTTCTTATAATGAGCTATCTCAGCATTTGTAGCCATAATTCTTTAAAACACAGTTGTTCCTGATTTTCCAGCTGCTTTGTGAATATTTTTCACGCCATGCTATATGCAAGTTTGTTGTAATTTTTTTATTCAACCTCAAATCTTCCTGCCAGTGGCCGAATTCTGGGTCAAGGTCATGGGGCCATTCAAACAAATCTCTCAAACTGGGTTCAGAGAAACATAGCGACAAGGCAAATATTGAATTAAAAGCTTCACAACCCATCTCAAAAGACACAAAAAAATCATGTGACATAATACTCTTTTATGATGAAAATACTAAGTAAACTAGGAATAGACAGTAATGTCTTCCCTGACAAAGAGAATATACAAAAAAAAAACCCACAGCTAACATCATACCCAATGGTTAAAGGCTGAATGCTTTTCCCCAAGAACAGGAAAGTATAAGAATGTCCACTTTTACCACTTCTATTTAACATTTACTGGGTATATTAGTCAGGGCAATTAGCTGAGAAAATGAAATAAAAAGTATACCGATTGAAAAGGGGAAAGTAAAACTTTCTCTATGTGCAGATGAAATGATCTTGCATACAGAAAACCCTAGGGAATTCACTATAAAATTATTAGAATTAATAAATGAACTTAGCAAGGTTTCAAGATACAAGATCAATATATAAAAATCAACTGTATTTCTACAGTAACAATGAATAAACTGAAATCAGACTTAAGAAAATAATTCAATTTACAATAGCATCAAAGAGAATGAAATGCTTAGAAATAAATTTAACAACTAAGTGCAAAAATCATTCTGAAAACTACAAAACATGGTTGAAAAAAATTAAAGACCTTAGTAGATATCCCATGTTTATAGGTAGGAGATTTAACATTGCTAAGAGGGCAATTCTCCCCAAATTGATCTACAGATTCAATGTAAACACTACCAAAATCCCAGCTGACTTTGCTGGAAAAATTGACATATATGTCCTAAAGTTCATTTAGAAATTTAAGGAACTTACAGTAACCAAGCCACATTTGAAGAAGAAGAAGAAGAAGGAGAAGAAGGAGAAGGAGAAGGAGAAGAAGAAGAAGAAGAAGAAGAAGAAGAAGAAGAAGAAGAAGAAGAAGAAGAAGAAGAAGAAGGAGAAGAAGAAGAAGAAGAAGGAGGAGGAGGAGGAGGGGAAGGAGAAGAAGAAGAAGAAGGAGGAGGAGGAGGAGGAGGAGAAGGAGAAGAAGGAGGAGAAGGAGGAGAAGGAGAAGGAGGAGAAGGAGAAGGAGATGGAGAAGAAGAAGGAGAAGAAGAAGGAGAAGGAGAAGAAGAAGGAGAAGAAGAGGAAGAGGAAGGAGAGGAGTAGGAAGAGGAAGAAGGAGGAGGAGGAGGAGGAAGAGGAGGAGGAGAAGAAGAAAATCAGCTGGAGTACTCACATTTCCAAAGTTCAAAACTTACTTAAAAACCTATAGTAATCAAGATGTCATACTAATGTAAAGATAGAAATTAATGGATAGTCCAAAAACTAACCCTCACATTTATGGCCAGTTGATTTTTTTACAAGAGTGTCAAGGCAATTCAACAGAGAAAGTGGAATTTCTTTAACCAGTGCTGCTGGGACAACTAGATATCCACTTGAAAATTATAAAGTTGTACCCTTACCTCATACCATATGCAAAAAATCAACTTAAAATGAATCAAAGACCTATGTGTAAGAGCTAAAAACTATACTCTTAGAGGAAGTATGCCTTTGTGACCCTAGATTAGGAAATAGATTTTTAGATAAGAGACCAAAAGTAGAGCAACAACAAAATAGATAAATTGGACATCATCAAAATTAAAAACTTTTGTGCTTCAAAGGACATCAGCAAGAAAGTGAAAAGAAACCCCACAGAATGGGAGGAAACTTTGCAAACCATGGATGTGATAAGAGACTTGTATCCAGCACAGACAGCCTTACCTCATATTACTACTCTTTGCTTTATTGTACTTCAGAGTTGCTGCTTTTTTTATAAGTTGAAGGCCAGATCCTCCACCAACCAAAAAAATAAAATAAAATTATGACTCACTTTATTGCGGTGGTCTGGAGCTGAACTTGGAATATCGCTGAGGCCTGCCTGTAAAAGAGCTCCTGCAGCTCCATAACGACACCCAATTAAAAAATAGGAAAGGATCTGAATAGCTATTTCTCCAGAAAAAATGACATACAAATGGCCAATAAGACCAAGAAAAGGTGTTCAACATTATTAGTCATTAGGGAAATGCAAATCAAAACCACCATGGTATACTCACTAGGCCGACTATAAGATAGTAACAGGTATTGCTGAGGGTATGGAAAAGGAAAAGAAAAACTTTTTTTTTTTTTTTTTTTTTGCACACTGGTGGGAATGTAAAAGGGTGCAGCTGCTTTGGGAAAGAGTCTAACAGTTTTCACGTGATTAAATATGAAGGTAAGAGTAATTTCACTCCTACCTATATACCTAAAAGATATCACATCACATCTGCTAGAATTTTATTGACCAAAGGAAGTCAGATAGCAAAATTCAGCTTAAAGGGGGCAGAGAACGGCATCCTATTACATACCTGGAAGAAAAGCCAAAAATATTTAGTGGACTATGCTACTCCTTGCTACAATCTGCTCTTCTTTCCACCAAATAGTCTTTCACAAGCAGAACACACCATCTCCTCAAAAGAAACAAGTCACTGTGTCCAACTCACTGTCTGGCATCTCTAATATCCCCCGTTTCTCTAGCAGGACTGAAGCGATTCCTCTTGGTTCAGGGCCCTATGAAGTAAAAAGACAAATTATCTGTCTCCACACACTCAGTGTAATGTAGTGAAACAGAGAGAATGGGAGAAAAAGATCAATCACGGCGCCAGCAGCTCTAATGTCCCCAGGGGAGGACATGGCAGAGACCTCTCCCGGAGGGCTATAGAGTGTTTCTGGCTCTGGTCCTGTTCTGGTTACTAGCTTAGAGCCCTTACTGCCCCTGAAGCCACCCTCTTCAGAAAAGTCCTCCCTTTTCCATTCCCCATTTTGGCCACTTCTAAAGCAAGTATCGGAATGTTCTGGAACATGCCTGGAATGAGGCATGGAACGTATGCCGTCCTTGGAGACTACTTCTTGTTCTCAGACAGCTGAGATCCTAAGGCTTGTTTAAAGTCACAGTCCTTTGGACCAATACAGTTATGCTCAAAATTCAGTCATCATAGTTTCTCTTTGATTCAAGTCATCGGTACATGTCAAGGGCTTTCTAAACATCACTCATATTTGTTCAGTGTAATTGCTTTTTCATGCCCCCTTTCACTGTGAGTACCTTCAGCCTATCAGGCATTTACGGGAAAGCTGTGCCCTTACTCTCTTTTTAATGAATTACTGACACAATGAAGACTTGACTAGATTGCCAGGATTGTTTTTCCCTCCTTCTTCCCGTCCTCTTCTTTCCTTCCTCTTCTCTCTCTGTAGTTAACCGCAATGAAATTCATGTAGATTTCGATTCAAGCTTTTGACAATTTGAGTCATAGGCCTAATAATTAAAATTTCTTCAAAGTTACAAAATCCTATTTATTTAAAGGCAGGTTGGTCTACTGAAATCCAGGACCAAATATACTAAAAAGGGCTGAAATTATTGCAGATAAGAAATGTATGAAATACAAGTTGTAATGATTTGTCCATTTGGGGAAAAATAACTCATAGCTTATGCAATGTACTTTTAAATAATTTTCTTTTCTGTATCTTACTGAATGGAATTTACAAAATTTAGAGTAGAATTAATAAATAGTTTAGGGTTAAGTCCTATATTGCCTTGAATTGGAGGAAATTTAAAATTAAGTTTACAATTGGAAATGTTTTCCCATTAACCTTTGTAAGCATATTATGAGGTCTCCTAGGCTTTAGGTGAAGGCAAAAAATCTCCCTGCAGTCCGCAGAACTCAGCGGACTCAACTCCCCTTTCTCGCCATATCCAAGTCCACACGTTCTCCCACCCTCTCTCTTTGCAGTCCAGCCACCGTGTCTTCCCTTAGCGGCATGAATGTGACATGTCCTTTCTAAACTTGGGATGTACACCTGTCAGTCCCTCTGCATGGACCTCTCCATACTTCTCCCTCAAACCCTTTCCCTAGTAACTCCTCTTCCCCAAGATCTCTGTGTAAGTGCTACATTGCTTCAGACCAAGTATCTGTGTCCCCACAAAAGTCATATACCAAACCCAAACCCCCAATGTGATGATATTTGGAGGTGGAAGCTTTGGGAGATGATTAGGTCTTGAGAGTAAGGCCCACATGACAGGGATTAGTGTCCTTACAAAAGATGGCCTGGGGGATTCCCTGTCCCTTCCACTCTCTGAGGACACCGTAAGATGGCTATCTACAGACCAGAAAGCGGGCTTTCACCAGACACCGAATCTTCCAGCACCTTGATCTTGGCCTTCCCAGCCTCCAGTCTGTGAGAAACAAATTTCTGTTGTGTGTAAGCCACTTGGCCTATGGTATTCTGGTGGAGCGGTCTGGAAGGACTGAGGCGTGTGCTTTCACGCCGGTGTCCTCCCATCCACTCGATGGACCCACGCTCCTTCTTCTGCGCCCCATGAGGCCTGGCCGTTCTCTCACAGGTTGCTCATGGCTGTAACTTTCTTGTTCTTGTTTTGTTTGATTATTGGTTACTATCATGATCATATCTGCTTCTGTATCGGTAATACTTAGAAAATTTCTAGTTCCTTTAGGCAATCAAATATTTGTAGAAAGAAAAGATAAACCTAGGTCATCTGACAACATAAGAAACAGACTCAATCCTTTGTGTTTTAAAATTCTGAGTGCCTGGAATTATGAAAAATAAAACAAATTTTACTATTTCAGTTAATAATTGTACCATTTGGGGTTTTATTTTGTTCATATTGCTTTAACTTGTGTAAAGATAAACATCTGTCATGAGTAATATTTCCCTGAATTTCCAAATATCTTCATCAGTATTTTGATCATGGAGTTTTACTCATTGACCAGGTGTTATAACATCTTGTTGACCTAAATTATTATTTTTGAAATATTTTTGTTTTATTTTATTTTATTTTTTAAATATATTTTTAATCCTCACCCAAGGATATTTTTATTGATTTTATAGAGACAGGGAAGAAGAGAGAAAGGAAGAGAAACATCAATGTGAGAAGCATGGATCAGTTGCCTCCCACATGCGCCCCAGCCAGGGATCAAACCTGTAACCTAGGCACATGCCCTGACCGGGGATCGAACCCATAACCACTTTGATGCACAGGGTGATGCTCCAGTCAATTGAGTCACCTGGCCAGGGCTCAAATATTTATTTTTTAAAAGAGTTTCAGAAGGTAGTAAAAACTTTCAATTTTTCATTTTGACTCTGATTCTCAGAAATCTTTAGTCATATTTTTTTATTTTTCATTTTTACGAATGTATATTTATCCATCAAAGAAGATACCCATAATTATCTTTTAGCTCAGAAACAGAAGTACCTTTTGGTGAAACCCAAATGAAAAGGGAAAGAAGCTATTTAAAGCACAGTTCAGATGCAGCTATAATATCCATAAGTTGAAAGTCAAAATCTTTACAGCTGATTCTTGGAAAATCTGATCTAACATTCTCTACTTAAAATAACTGCATGTAGCATTTATTTTTTATTTTTGTTAAACACTCTGTAGACACTTAGAGTCGACGGTTGTCATAAGATTTTATGAAACGATAGATAAAAAAGGTTTGTTTCTCTTTGCCTACAGTGAGCAATAATAATAAGCCAACCGAAGCCACCAGATGGGGGAAAACTATAAACCTCTACTCCAGGGTCATATGCCATGAGTGAGACTAGGCATGTGACAGCTTGTGCCTGCTGTTGGCACATAGTTGGCACTGGTTTTATTCATTCACTTCTTCACTAGGTTGGGGGAGAGGAGCAGAAGCGAATGTGCCTCCTTACTTGGAGGCACAGGTGGGGTCCCTCCCGGGGTTTACTTCTGCACACGCCCACCACCCCCGTGCTCTCACCCACATCCGCATTCTCCTCCCTCCATGTTTGGGTTTCTCATCGTACACATTGGATGCATTTTGGTACAATAACGTGCCTTCATCAATCACCCCTAAATCAAATATTAACCTTTAGTCTTTGAGAGACACCTCCCGCTAAGGTAAACTCCAAGAGAAGGCCTTTTTAGAGAAACGTGTGCTAAACTGTCAGCCTAATCCTTGACCTGGGTCACTAGCTATTCTGGCCAAATGGCAGGCAGGACCTGAGATCAGACTATTCCAGCCCTCTCATAAAAAGGGTAATGAAATGGATGTTTGGCGAGAAAAATGCTTTTATGGAAACTTGTGTAATTCAAACTTTTTGGTGGTAGTTTAACATCAGATTTTACAACAGAGCAGTTACATAGTTGCCTGAATTTTTAAGAGGTCTGGGGAATTTAAAGGCAGAAAGTATACTCTTTGTGGTGTTGTCGGTGCAGAGGACAAGGCAGAGAATCTGACACTTGGGGTTTGGGGTGCCCGCTGCTGGGCTGCTGGGCTGCTGGGCTGCTGGGCATGCCTTCAACTGGATCCCCTTCCACTCTGGAGTCTGCTGCGCCTTACATGCAACAGGAAGAAAGTAGCACGTAATTAGAAGGCGCTGTTGGTTTCCCAAGAGAGGAGTGACTTAGTCTTGAGTCCCCCAGACCTCAGCATGGCCATTTGTAGTCATACAAAATTTGACACAAAGGTCTAGACCATTGTCTGTGAGCCGAATTGTCTGTGAACAGAATAAAACTCGCCCTAGAGGCTTCAGTGCACAATCCTCACTGTTCAATGTCAAAGGTGACTGGGCTTCCTGCTGGTGGTCATTCCTTCATGAATGAGTAACTCAAGTGGCCACCGTCTTTGGTCCATACTAGGACCTCTAGGAGATAGAAAAAAGGGACTTCAGGCACATTTCACTGCAGTCCGCCCAGAGAAGGGTGGCCCTTAAGCAACCCCGATAAAAACACCCATGACCAAAACTATAAAGGGCGTGTCTACATTGTACCCTGTGAATTATAATTACCCCAGAATGTCTATTCTGGATTAAAGAAAAAATAAACAGAGTAATGGTCCTTGGAAAATAACATATTTTTCTTTATACTCTACTTTCTACATCCTAGCATTCTACAACTAGTTCTTTTCATGGTATCATATTTCTGTGTTTATCTCTAGCTTCGGTAAGTTGGTGTCAATGTCAGATTATTGTTCAGACAATTCCAGTTCAGAACACAAAAAATGGCACAACGTCATTATTGGTAATTCCACTGTCCACTTTTTAAAAAGCAGGGCTTGTGTTTTAAGTTAATGACGTTGACATGGAAAGATTAATCCTCTTACATGAACCTATGCATTGGAAATATGCTTGGTTTGGGAGAGAAAAAAAGTGGGAGCTGAAGGTCTAGACAAAAAACTGACAGAAAGGCAAATAAAACATGACCCACCCTCCGCACGACCATTTGAGTATTGCAGCCTAATCCATCAAACTCCTAAACTTGTGTATTGGGGATAGAAATTTCTGAATAAAAAGAAAACTAAGAGTTTGCCTTTCTATTATTATTTTCTTTTAATAATATGTATTCTCCTGTATTTGTAATAGCTATGTGAATAAATTATAAAATTATATGATACTTACTACAGCAAAGCATAGGTTCATTTTAAGGTTTTGACTTTATTTCCAGAATGGTTGGTTGCACAGTGGTTGTACAATTTATACTCACTTTTGGTCAAATACTGAATACAAGCATACTGTATACTTGCTTTCCTCACCACCAACTCTCTCTCTCTCTCTCTCTCTCTCTCTATATATATATATATATATATATATTTATATATTTATATAAATGTATATTCTATATATGTATTTGGCTATTTCTTTGATAAGTAATGAAGTTAAATACATTTATATGCTTTTATAGATTTGGCCATTATAAGTTAGCCCTTCTCTGCCAGAGAGTACATCCTTTGTTGTTTTATTTTTAGTAGTATTATAACAAAATCAGTTCTTTCCATGTCATAAATAACACCTATTTTCCCCAGTTTGTGTTGTATTGCTTTTAATCAAAGAGTGAAAACATCTGCATTTTTGTTTTTAATTTAGAGTGAAGAGGGCTGGGAAGACACGGGGAGGGCGGGGGCCGTAACATGGCTTTCGAAGGTCTCTGAAA
Organism: Mormoops blainvillei; assembly: GCA_004026545.1. NCBI lineage: Eukaryota > Metazoa > Chordata > Mammalia > Chiroptera > Mormoopidae > Mormoops > Mormoops blainvillei. Next base: position 240,470 of record PVJD01001432.1, on the reverse strand, counting down.
CCCGCGTGAAAACAGACAGTGCAGCAAGGGAGCCAAAGCAAGAATCCACACACAACATTTTTCATAAAACTAAGGACAAGCTAGCCCCACAAAACCCAGAACATGAGCGGCGAAGTACAAGCCACAGGCAAACACAGGACTGGAGTCTGTGCACGAAAGGACGGGGAGCATCAGGGCGGTGCGGGAGGCACTTGGAGGCAGGAGAACCTGACCTAGGCAACAGGGACTGGATGAGTCTGTTAAACTGCCTTGGCAATGTCCCACAGACCGGGGGGCTACACAACAGACATTTATTTCCTCACAGTTCTGGAGGCTGGACTCCCAAGATCAAGGTGTCAGCAGAGCCGTTTTCTTCCGAAGCCTCTTTGGCTTACAGATGGATGTCTTCTCATTGTATCTTCACCTCTCCTTCCCTCTGTGTTTGGGTGCCTACCTCCTCTTCTTTTAAGGATGGCGATCAGATTGGCATGCAGCTCAGACTGATGACCTCATTTCACCTCTCTGAAGGCACTCTCCCCAATATTATCACATGATGAGGGCATTGGGGGTCAGGATTTCAACATATGAATTTTGTGTCAACATATGAATTGGAAGCTCACTGGCATGGCCTTCTGTGCCCCCTCCCCCAGTGTGTTGGTTGTGGATCTGATCTGCCACCTGGAGAAAGCTGCCAAATACTGTGACACCAAGAAGGCAGTGAAGCAGGCATCAGAGGGCCCCCTCAAGGGCATCCTGGGCTATACTGAGGAGCAGGTCATCTCCTTTGACTTTAACAGTGACACCCACTCTCGTTTTTGATGCTGGGACTGGCATTACTCAAAAACCATTTTGTCAAATTCATTTCCTGGTATGACAATAAATTTGGCTACAGAACAAGCTGGTGGACCTTATGATCCACATGGCCTCCGAGAAGCTCCCTGGACAAACAGCCCAAGAACGAGGAAGAGAAGCCCTCAGCTGCTGGGGAGTCCTTGCCCCAAATCGATCCCCCAACACACTGAGAATCTTCTGACCTCCAGTTTCCATCCCAGACCCCCTGAAGAAGGGGAGGGGCTTAGGGAGCTTGTCATGCACCATCAATAATGTTCACTGAACCCAGCCAAAAAGAAGAGAAAAAGACAGGGAAAGTGGAAGAAACAGGAGAAATTTTGAACCATGATATTTTTCAACAGTTAATTTACCATATTTTGACCCAATTTACCATGTTTTTAACCCAAACTTTCAGGAAAAAAAATTTTCAGTGTAATGTTTCAATTCAATTTTTTATTTATTTATATTTAGATACTTGTTTTTTGTATTAAAAAAGAATTTTAGCACTTATTTTTGAACATATGGATATTGTCATTGCTTTCTAGAGTTACACTTTTAACACATAAGCATAAGTAAAATAATTGAAAACACTTATATAGATACAGAATTAGTACTACCCATGTATAATGTGCATCTTTATTTTTCCCTCAAAAATCTGGGCAAAAAATTATGCATGATACATGGCAAAATATGGTAAATTACTACACTGGGGCAAGTGAAGAGGGAGTACTAAAGTTAGTTTATCTAGATAAACTAAGTTCACATAAAAATGGAGAAGAAAAATATCAATATCAAATTCCACAACAATTTACACAATTTTATTGATGTATAATTTACACACAATAAAATTTATACATTTTAAGCAGGAAGGTCTGTGTATCTACATCATATTGGTTCTACTGTATTTCTCTAGAGAAACCTGACTAATACAGATTTTGGTACCAAGGTGGTTCTAGAGGACTAGAATTTTAAGAATGAATTTTCTAAATTGTTTCTGGGCTTTGAGGATTTTGATCTGTAATCTTATTAGATTTAAAGGCACTAATGATCCTATTTTAAGTAGTAAACAAAACACTGGTATGTTTATAATCCATGGTATAATATAGCAATTAAAATAGGTAAAATCTCTCCATTCAATACTCCTAATCAACCACTTACAAGAAGAAGCAAGGAGCTGGGTGACTGTGTATAAGATACTTTCAAACATTTTTAGAAAATAAATTAATATAGCGAAATTAGCTGATTTTCCCTAATGTTACTGGACAGATAGGTGAAAGAAAATGATGACCTCAGTGGTCTGAATTCTTAACTCAAGTGTTACATCCATGACTCAAAATCTTCTATGTCTGCTCCAAAGGAGGCCCTTATTTCCTTCAGCTGCAAGACTAGGATAATTGAAAATCAAATGCACAATTGCAACATGCAGTTGAATGAATTACAAGTTGAACAATCAACTTCTCAAGGTGCCTACTGTTGAAGTGAGGGCATTGACTGAGAAAAAAAAATGGAATCTTGTAAGCAGAGATGGGGTTGTGTTGAAAGCCCCTGCTGAAGCCGAGGGCATTGAGCCCCTAAGCTCTGATGAGTCTCCTTTGTCAGTGGAAGCAGCCTCCCTTCCCTGCTCCCTCAGCCCCTCAGTGGAAGCAATATCGCCATCACCAATGGTAGTGGCATCCCTAACCCACGGTAGCAGCCACCCCTCCTCTGTCTGAGGGAATTACCCGGCCCAAGGAAACTTTAATAGCCTCCCCTGAGGCAGTTGCCATGCAAGGCAATGCTGATCCTCCTCAGCAACCACACCCACAAGCCCTCTTTCCTTCTAGATCTATCTATACCTAGACTCAAGTTCCAGCAGGCCCCAGAAGTGAGGGAGACAGTGTGACCATCAGAAGGTATGCTGCACTCCAAGAGAACTACTGATTTTTCAACTTTTTACAGAAAAAGTCCGGAGAACATGTGTGGAAATGAATAATGGTAAAAGAAACATAAGGTTAAATCTGGTTGAATTTATTGATACGGGCCCACTAAGCAGAGAGATCCTACCTTGAAAGTTGTAACTGCAGACATTAGAAAGAGGTATAACAGTTTGGTTGGTGGAAATACGAACCAAAAGTGAGCCCACAGTAAGTGAATTGGAAATGCTGGGCATGCTTTCATTCAATGCAGAGAAAGAGATTCAGGTTCGGGAGATTAGAGTGGTAGAGTGGACCTATCCCTTAAGACCTGCTCCCTCTGCCAGTAGGAACCGGAAGACTTCATTCACCAACACTGGAAGAAAAACATGTGTGAGAGGAACCCTATCGTTCTTTAAGAACTCTGTGATTACTCTTTGTTGTTGGTCAGATCTCACAGAGGGAACGGTAGTCACTGAATTGAGAAACTTAGTACAATGAGGGTGATTGGATCCAGAGTAACAGAGGCCAAGTGGTGGCACCAACCACCAAAGGCAGGTGGGCGTGGTTATTAGAATGACAGCAGAACCAAAGCAGAAATTGCAGTAGTTCAACTTGTGCAGACCTATGCATGGCTTTGGCTAACAGACCATGGTGTTCCTAAAAGGGAAGTAGTTAGGAAGCCTAAAAATTCTTACTTGATCTATACAGTAGAAAAGTTCTACGTCCAGTGAACAGCAGCCTAACCTAAATCATAAAAACAGAAAGTCATGGCCCCTCACTCAAGTCCCAAACTTGAGCCAGTGTAGAGACCGAGAATCCCTTGAGTGGGAGGCTGGGTCCTCTTGAGGAAGGACACAAGTATACTAAAAATGTATACTATTCTCCATTCTTTCTCTTGACCCTCCCAGAAGACCAAAGGGTGACCTCAACAGAAGATTTTAAGAAGTATGCACGATGACCTGCTCTGCAAATACCAGTCAGCCGCTAACTCTAGCTGTCCCTGTCGTTGCCCAGTGGGCTCAGGAACAACGCGGCCATTATGGCAGGAATGAAGATTATTCAGTTTCCTTTAATTCTTTAAACCTATTATGTATATGTTTAGTAAATCTGACATGGGATTTCTTTGGACAGCAGCCTCCAGTTTTACTGAGATATAATTGATCTATAGCATAGTATAAATTTGAGGGGTAGGACATAATAATTTGATATATGTACATACTGCAAAATGATCACCACAAGAAGTCTAGTTAACATCCATTACCATGGAATTACAATTTTTTTATTTATTTCTTCAAATCTACTCTCTTAGCAACTTTCAAACCTGCGTACAGCATTATCAGTTATAGTCACCATGCTGCCCTGTTGCTGCTTTTTATGCCGAGTACGAGCAACACTTCCTTGTTTCTTTATAGGTCTCATAATTTTTGTTATAAAATAAAGCATTTTTAGTAATACAACGTGAAAACTCCGGAAATCAGGTTCTCTGCCACTCTTTTTTCTGCTGCGCGTTTTCATTTATTTGTTTAATGACGTTTCTGAACTAATTCTGAAGGTCATATTCTTTCGTACGTGCCATTTAAGTCCGTGCTTGGTTAGCTTAGTCATCAGGTGATGATCACACAGGTATTTCCTTAAACGTTTAAAACTAGCGAGTCTGCGTTTAGAGTTCTGTGGGGGTGCGTGCGTGTGTGTTCGGCCGTGCAGTCCCTTCAGCACTCAGCCAGGCGGTCGACGACTCTGCCTTGCTCGTCACTCCCGCCTCGTGCAGAGCCTGACGGGCCGACACCCCAGTGAGTTTAGGAGCCGTCCCAGGGCTTTCCCGAGCATGTGCTCAACTATTTTCTGTCTTTATAAATTTCCTATTCTAAAGGTTTTGTATAGGTGGAATTATACAATATTTATCCTTCTGTGTTTGACTTAACATAATGTTTCCATAATGTTACTTAATATAATGTTTCCAGGGTTCACCCATGAATTAGTGTATATCAGAATGTAATTCCTTTTTATGGCTGAATACTATTGCGTGGAATGTATAGACCACATTTTATTATTTGGAGCAAACAATAGAGATTATCTGATTTTATAAAAAAAAAAAACAAAACTGAAAGAAAAAGCCTGGGCATGAAGCTTACATTAGGACTTTGAAAATCGTCAGCATTTTCCTGGGAATTTGGAAAGCCATGTACGTTTTGTTGGTTTACTGATAACAGCCATTTTGACAGGTGTTAGTTGACAGGTGTGCTTGTAATTTGCATTGTTTTGATGATTAGTCATGTTGAACATCTTTTCATATAGTATCTATTTACCATCTAACGTCCTCTTTGGAGAAATGTTTATTCAGGTCCTCTGCCCATTTTTAATTGTATTTTTTCATGTTAAGTTGTATGAGTTCTTTATAAATTTTAGATATTAAACCCTTATCTTACATATCATTGGCAAATATTTTTCTCCCAGTAAGTAGGCTGTGTTTTCATTTCGTTGATGATTTCCTTTGCTGCGCAAAAACTTTTATTTTGGTATGGTCTCCTTTATTTAGTTACGTTGTCATTGTGTCTTTTGCCCGAGGAGATTTATCAGAAAAAGAAATGTTACTAAAAGGTATCAGAGGGTTTAGTACCTTTTTTCCTCAAAGTTTTATGATTTTGAGTCTCACACTTAAGTCTCTATTTCACTTTGAGTTTATTCTTTTATATGGTGTAAAATGTAACCCAGTTGTCTTCTTTTTTGCATGCCTGTCCGTTTCTCCCAGCTCCATTTATTGAATAGACTGTCTTTACCCCATTGTACATTCTTACCTCTTTTGTCATAGATTAATTTACTATTAGGCATGCACGGGTTTATTTCTGGGCTCTCTATTCTATGCCCATTAATCTATGTGGTTGTCTTAAGCCAGCACCCTGCTGTTTTGCTTACTATAGCCTTGTAGTAGCTCGATGCTTTCCACTCTGTTCTTTCTCAAGATTGCTGTGGTGGTTCTGGGTCTTTTATGGTTCCATATGAATTTTAGGATTATTTGTGTGTGTTCTGTAAAAACCGCCCTTGGCATTTGGATAGGCATTACATTGAATCTATAGATTGCTCTGTGTAGTATGTGTATTTAAATGATGTTAATTCTTTCTATCCAAATGCATAGTATATTTACCTATTTATTTGTATTTTCTTCAATTTATTTCATCAGTGTCTTATAATTTTCTGAGCACAGGTCTATTACCTCGTTGATTAAATTTATTGCTAGATGTTTTATTTTTGATGCAATTGTATAGAGCAATGTTTTCTTAATTTCTTTTGCTGATAGTTTTTACTGGTATATTAAAATGCTACAAATTTCTGAATATTAATTTTTTGTCCTGCTACTTTACTGAATTTATTTATCTGTTCTAATAGTTGTTTTTTTTTTTTTTTATGGATTCTTTGAGTTTCTCTATACATTGCATCATATCATCTGGAAATAATGATAGTTTTACTTCTTCCTTTTCAATTAAGGTGATTTTTATTTATTTCTCTAGTCTGATTGCTATGACTAGAACTTCCAAAACTATTTTGAATAAGTGGTGAAATGGGACATCTTGGGATTGTTCCTGCTCTTGAGAAAAACCTTTCAGCTTTTCCCCATTGAGTGTGATGTTGGCCGTGGGTCTGTCATGTCCGGCCTTTACTACATTGCAGCGTGTTCCCTCTATTCCCGCTTTGCTGAGAGATTTTATTATAAATGGGTGTTGAATTTTGTTTTTGGAATGTCACCTGTCACTGCTCCTCTTTTATTTCTGATTTTATTTATTTGGGTTCTCTTTTTGTTCCCCTGATAAGTCTGGTTAAAAGTTTGTCAATTTTGTATATCTTTTTAAAGAATCAGCTCTTGGTTTCATTGATCTATTGTATTTTTTTAAGACTCTAGTTTATTTATTTCCACTCTGATCCTTATTATTTTCTTCTTCCTCCTCACTGTGGGCTTTGTTTTTCTTTTTCTAGTTCCTTTAGGTGTAAGATTAGGTTATTTTTTGAGGTTTTTGTTTGTTGTTTCTTGAGGTAGGCCTGCATGGCTGTGAATTTCCCTTTTAGGACTGCTTTTGCTGTGCCTCATTACTTTGGGGTCATTGTGTTTTTATTCTTTTTTTGTCTCAAGGTATCTTTTGATTTTTTTCCTTAATCTTATTGTTAACCCATTTATTGTTTAGTAGCATGTTAGTTAGGCTTTATGTGTTTGTGAGGTTTTCAGCTTTCTTCTAGTTAATACCTTGTTTCATACCATTGCTGTAGCTGAAGATGTTTAATGTGATTTCATTCACCTTCAATTTATTGAGACTTGTTTTGTGGTTTAGCCTAGAAAATGTTCCATGTGCACTTGAAAAGAATATATATTCTGCTGCTTTGGGGTGAAATGCTCTAATATCAATTAAATCCATCTGGTCTGATATGTCATTTAAGGCTACTGTTTCCTTGTTTATTTTCTTCATGTAAGATCTATCCATTCATGTCAACAGGATGTTAAAATTCCCTACTATGACTGTATTACCATTGATCTCTCTCTCTCTTTATATCCATCATTATTTGCTTTATATATTTAGGTGCTCCTATGTTAGATATGTAAATATTTACAATGGTTATGCCCTCTTATTGGATTACTCCCTTTATCACTATGGAGTGTCCTTCTTTGTCTCTTATTATAGCTTTGTTTTAAAGTCTATTTGGTCTGATACAAGTATTGTTCCCCACGTTTTTTATTTCATTGTCTATTGTTTCTTTTTCCATCTCTTTACTTTTATTCTGCTTGTGAATTTCAATTTATAGTGGGTCTCTTGTGGACAGCATAAGTATGAATCTTGTTTTCTTATCCACTTAGCTACTCTGTGTCTTTTGATTGAAGTATTTAAGCCATTTATATCTAAAGTGATTATTGATAAGTACATAGTGATCACCACTCTATTATTTATGTTTCTTTTTATTATCCTTTTTTCTAAAGAGGCTCCTTCAGCATTTCTTGTAACATTGTTTCAGGGGTGATAAACTCTTTTAGTTTTGCCTTATCTGGGAAGATTTTTATTTCTCCTTTAATTTTAAATGATAGCCTTACTGTGTAGACTAGTCTTGGTTGCAGGTCCTTGCTTTTCATCATTTTGAATATTTCATGCCAATTATTTCTGGTCTGAGAAATTTCTGCTGAGAAATCAGCTAAGGTCCTTTTTAAGTAACTGACTGCTTTCCTCTTGCTTCTTTTAAGATTCTCACTTTTTCTCTAACTTTTGGCATTTTAATTATGATATGCCTTGGTATGAGTCTCTTTGGGTTTAAAAAAAAATGTTTTTTAAAATTTTTTTTCTCAGGCACAGATGCCTTTTTTAGGCTTTGGTTGTATTATCTTTGGCTTCGGAAGGACCAGGTACTCTTTCATACTAACTAATCAAGTTGCCAATCCATCACTGGCTTATGTTCCCCCCACCTAACTGATCCATTTCCTAGATCTCCATGGGCTTGTGCTGGGTTGTCCTTCTAGCTAATCCAGTCTTTTTCCCAGATTGGGTGCCCCGCCTTTATGACTGTCATCTTGGCTCTTACTGTGCATGTGCCTAACAAAGGAATTTTCCCTTTATCCTTTTATCTCTCTCTCAGTTATCCCAGCTAATGACCTGTAATGATCCTTCCTGCCCACTTTGGGGATTAGGTCCTGAGGGCGGAGGATGCAGTGTCCCCCTGGCAGTCTGTGAATGCTGGAAATTCCTAGTGAGTCAGGCTTATTGTTCAATTCAGCTCCCTATTTTATTATGCTTAATGTCTGACTACCTTTGTGACTTCATTTATTAATACTAACTAGCTACCTACACTAACATATTTCCCCCCTAGACCCTTATAATCTCACAAGGGTGAATGGATGAAGTTCTCATCTTCGTAGCTTCTTCCTGCTGTCAAGGGATGTAGTCCTGCCTGTACCCAGGCCCAAAGATTCTTGCTCTCTGCCAAAGGAAGAGGGGAACAAAATGGAAGGGGAAGCTTCATGTGAGGCAGGGGGTTGTAAAGTCCGGGTCAGTCCTTGGGAGGCGGCATACGCTATGTCAAGAGGACAGTGCTGCCGGACAAGTTGGAATCCTTCTTGTATTCTAGAGGTAACGATTTTGAAAAAAAAAAGGTTAAAATAACATGGTCTAAAGATGAGGAGGGTCATAGCAACTAAAGGTCCAGTTGGAGGTAAGAATCAGGTGATAGAGGAAAGGATTAACTTTACAGTGTCCTAGATTAGGTTGGAGGAAGGGCTTCCCTGAAGGAAGGTGTGTCACGTCTGTCTGAAGCCCTTTTACTTACTATACTTAATTTAAATCAGGCTAAGGGAAACATTCTAAGATTCCCCCCACCTACCCACCTCCCTGAAGCAGCTTCTTTCTGCCTGAATCTCTTGGACAAAAAAAGGAAAACGGCCTCATGGTGGCAGGACTTTGGTCCCTTCAGTCCCACCTTTTAAATAATAAAGTTTTACATTCTAGAAGCGAAGCTGATAGACCGCTCCCTACTTTACAGGCCAGCCATCGAGTCCTGATAACAAGTCAGTTCAGCCAAACTGTTGAGTCTCATTTTAGAAGATGGCGATGCAGCTGTGCTGCAGCTGCACTTCCAGAGTGAGGCCTACACTGTATAAAGAAGTAATCAGGCAAATAAGGTATATGACCATGAAGAGAAAAGAAAAAACACAAAGTTTAATGAACATAGCAGATCATAAACCACTTTCGGAGTCTGCAAGACTGTCAGTTGAGAAGACTTCTAGATGGAAGCCCTTTGCTGGAATGAGAGCAAGCAGTGACCATGGATAAATCCTCCATGTCTGCAGTTTGAACATCTCTGGTGATGTCATCAGGTGCTCTAGTAAATTCTGTGTGGCATATACAACCTTAGGGAGAAAAGTTTAGTTCTCAATGATTCCTAGTCTAAGGATGGGAGAAAAAAAATGAAACAGTTTGGAGGGTTGAAGTAGGCTAGAAGAATTCAGGACTCAGTTCAGTTTATAGGTGACAAATAAAACTTTTAAGACAATTAACTGAACTAGAGTGTAATATCTAAAACTGGGCATTGTGATTTTTTTTATCCAATTTTTTTTCTCTCGAAAATCATCCTCATTTTTATCAGAGACTGCATTAAGTCTAATCTTAATTTGGCCTGATTATTTGCATAAATACGATACGAACAGCAATTGATCCTACAGAATTTTTAAATATGCTTTGCTGGAATCTCATTAGGAATCTCCAGACTGAGCTTTAATTAACCCCTAAGGGCAAAGAAATCAAGCCACACAATAGCCATCAGGCTTTGCCTGCAATACCTAGAGGTTTAGGTAAATTTCTCAAGTTCTTGAGGTCTCCGAAATGTCTGAGTTTCCTTCCTTGCCACCTCTGTAAATAAAGCAGTTTGGCTGAACTGACTTCTTATCAGGACTAGATAGTTAGTCTGTAAAGTATGGAGTGGTCTGTCAGCTTCACTTCTAGAATGTACAACTTTATCATTTAAAGTTTTGTTCCTTACCTGGAAAGACTGCCATGAACCACATGACTAAGCAAAGTACCAAGCTATTTCTCCAATGGGCTTTTATCAGCTTTCAAGTTAATCACAAGTCCTTAAAGCTTTCTGGTGACTATCCAGAGTCCAGACATGTCTTTTTCAGACATGACATTATAGTCAGAGTTTTGGTTAATAAAAACAAAATTAGAAACTGACTTTATGTGTTTTATTATAAAGAGACTAGATTGTTATTGGACTGATGCAAACAAATGTATTGCCATGACTCACTCATTAAGAATTGACAAATTCTGGAGGAATCAGACAGGGAGAAAAACATAAAACAAAAGGAAAATCCTTTCTCCTTTAACAGAGTGAAAAGGACCAAACTCCAACTCTATGTTAGACAGCTAAAAGGTAAAGGAATTAGCATTTTTTAGATTGGTAAACACATTTTAAAACTTTTAGAAACATAGGCTCCTCTATTTCTATGAGAAGGTATTATAAAGCAAAACTCACTGATTCAGAAAGGAACAGCCGAGTAAGTTAAATTGAATTGCTCAAATGGCTAAGATCTTTCTTTCTTAATAAGATTTACCTCCCAGAAATTTGCATTTTAAAAATGGCCCAGAAGAGTTCCTAAAGACAAGGTATTTGCATTTTAAAGGTACAGACTTTAATTTTCTAAAGCCGATTATCTGTAAGCCTTTTTCTTGAGGGACTGAGGGTTAAATTTTCTGTCAGTTGGCAAGTATACACCCCAAAATGTGTCTCTTGAGTTGGTATTGCATGTTGTCTTTGGAGAGAGAGACTTCCTTTCCTGCAGAAGAGGAAGAAGCTGGATGGCTAAGGGAAAACATGGGTGTCCCCAATTTTCCCTAGCCCTGCATCATGTGGTCAATGCCTAGGATGACACATGACCCCGTGTTGTCTCTTTGGGGTGTCCCAAAGCCCATGCCTTGCTCTTCCCCCAGCTGGTACGAAGGGCTTCCTAAAGATTGCAATACTTTATGCCCAGGTATGGAGTGTTACGTGTGTCCTGAAGGCAGCTTTATTTACCACGAGTCACCGTGGTCATCAGGCACTGTTAGTTGGGCTCACTCAGCTCAGCCACGTGGCTTTAATGTCACATGAACAAAAAGTTCTTTCAGAGGCCTAGTAGAGAGAGAGCCGCCCTTAGAAGGGGAGAGAGAGTTCCATTACAGCGACTCTCAAAGAAAAGACGTTTTAGAAGAAGATCCCTGCATTTAGGCCAGACAGACAGCATGCCCAACTCTCGGGGCACATCGTATAGGCCTTTTCTAGGAAGATTATAAAATGCTGGATACCCCAAGAGGTCGCCAAAATTGTAAGAGAGATTAACAAACATTCTGTCAGTCTCTTGATTAGTTTCCCCTTGTGAGAGTTCTTTTAAAATTACTACTTTCCCATTAGTTTAATATAAACCTTCCCATTTCTGTGAGTACTTGAAAGTAAAGGCTTTCTGCTTATGGCACAGCTACAGGAACATTAAGGAGAACAGGGACTTGGGAGTTTTCGGCCTTGGAGATACCATTTCCCATGATTCCTGCACAGCTAGGGGAACTCAGCGGCCCTGGGCCTGCGGCTCCTGTGACGTAGACAAGCAGCTGCAGTTGCAGCAGGGGCTGGGAGCAAGGCAGCGGGCTGCAGGCCCCAGGTGGGCGCTCAGGCCACAGGAGGCGGCTCCCATGACAGGGCTCCAGTGCTAGGGACACGTGGTTGCCAGGGGCTGCTCCTGGACGCCAGTGCGCAGCCATGGTGCAGGCAGAGGGAAGCAAAAGGAGAGCGGAGCCGACGGTGTTGTGAGGGGAATGAACCAGCGCACAGAGTCTGAGTTACTGGCAGCTGTGGCAGCACCACAGAGAACGAGGGGCCCTGGGGGCAGGTGGATGGCAACGAGGCCTCCTGCTCACTGCTGCCCTGGGCAGAGGGAGCGCTGACCTGGGCTGGGTGGGAGGGGCGGGAGTACAGTGGCTGGGGGGCAGAAGGGGAGCTCCCGATCTGGAGCTGAGGCAAGGAGGGAGATGAGAGAAGAGAAACTGGAAGACATACACAGGCAGCAGTAGAGGCGAGATAGAGAGAGAGAGAAGGGAAGAAAAGGCCTCCCAGACTCCCGGCACAGGGGACCTGAGGTCCTAGTTGTTACCACAACTAGGGCTCTTCCCATCCCTCTGTGGTCGCCAGATATTGCTGGTGGAAACAGGGTCACAAGGAAAACATTTCCCTTTGGGTTCATTTTGTTTGGGACTCTCCGTCCATCCTTCACTAGGTTAGGAAAATTTTTAGTCATTACTTGTTTTCTTTTTAAAAAATTTTTTTTTAAATCCTCACCTGAGAATAGATATGTGAGAGAGACTGATTTGAGAGAAAGAGAGAGAGAGAGAGGGAGAGAAACACCGATCATTGCCTCCCACAGGCACCTGACCAGGGATTGGGCCTGAAGCTAGGTATGTGCCCCGACAGGAAACAAACTCTCAGACTTCCGGTGCATGGGACGATGCTCCAACCAACTTAACCACCCAGCCAGGGCTCAGTCATAATTTCTTCAAATAGGTTGTCATTCTCTTGTTCTCTGTCTTCTCCTGGTACCCCTGTCATGTGACTATTGCTATGTTTGATGTTGTCCCCAGTGGTCCCTTAAACTATCTTCATTGGCTTAAATTCTTTTTTCTTTTTGCTGTTCTAATTAGGTGTTTTCTGTTGCTTTGTCTTCAAATTGCTGATTTGATTCTCAGCTCTAATCTACTGTTGATACCCTCTAATGTATTTTTTTTTCATTTCAGTTATTGTATTCTTCATATTTGACTGGTTCTTTTATATAGTTTCAATGTCCTTTTTTTTATGCTTAATATCTCTTTGTTAAAGTTCTCACAGGATTTTCCTGTTCTTCCCCCAAGTTCATTGGACATTCTTATAACCACTGTTTGGAACTCTGTACCTGGTAGATTGTTTGCCTCCATTTTGTTTAGCTCTTTTTCTGGAGTTTTCTCCTGTTGTTTTATTTGGGACATGTTTCTTTGTCTTCTCATTTTGGCTGCATTCGTTTCTATGTATTAGGTAGATCTGCTACCCGTCTTGAGATCCAGTCTTGGCAGGTTGGCCTTACGTTGAAGATACCCGGGTCACCTGGGCCTGGTGCCCCCAGAGTGTTCCTTGTGTGGGCTGCGTGTGCTCGCCTGCTTGGTTGAGCTTTGGTTGCCATTGGCACGTCAGTAGGTGGGGTTGACCCTTAGGCCGACTGGCTGTGATTACTGGCCATGAGCAGTGTGTGAGCTGCTGTGAAGGGGCTGGCCTCACAGAGTGCGATCAGCCCCAGCAGGGACTGGTGCCTGCTGAGACTACTCTCTGGGTGCATAATCTGTGGAGCTCATCAGGTGGTGCTTGACTGTGGTCTGCAACCAGCACCCAAGAGGCCCACGTGTTGGTTCTGGGGCCTCTTGGGAGGGGCTCCAGTGTAGACCAAGGCCAGCCACTGCCTGGGACCCACCTGGGACTCCCTGGTAGGAGCTACAAAGAGACATAGTTGGTAGCTGCCTGTGCTGGGCCTGCAGGCATGTGGGAGAGGCCACGCTGCCAACAGAGGCTGGCTGCCACCAGTACTGGGCCAGGGGCCATTTGGCCAAAGGCACAGTGAACCATGGGGTCTGCTGCCACTGGCTGGCTGCCTGTAAGACTCAGCCGCTGGGAGAACACTGAGCAGTCTGCAGGTTGGGTGAGGTAGGGTCTCAGGGAGTCAGCAGGGTGGGGTGGGTGGTGTTCTTCACCTTACCTAACTCAGATTCATGACGGGGCCAGTGCCAAGTCCAGTACACTAAGCAAAAGGCACAGGGCCCACTGCCTGCCTGGGGCCTGTGGGACTCTGAGAATTTTTATCATAGACTACAGCAGACGACTGTACTAGAACAACAACAACAACAACAACAAAAAGGTAGACTGTAGTGCGAGCCAAGGCTCACCTCCAGCTACTGAAGAGCCTCCCCGAGTTGGGGTGTAGTAGGGTCTTAGGGAGTCATGAAGGTGGCGTGGGCAGTGTTTACCAGGTAAGTACAGATTTAGATTTGGCCGTGTGGGGGGACAGTTCAACAGAGGAAAGAGAGCTCCTGCCTGTTGGCTGTGTGGGAAGGGGGCTAAACACAGGGACGGTGGTGGCCGTCCCCCGAGCCCTCACCCTGAAGCCACACAACTCAGTTTCCTCCTGTGTCTCTGGCACCCCCGAGCCACAGTCCCCCCACCAGAGCCAGGGTGAGGGCCTGAGGGCAAGTGAGTCTGTGCACGGGCCCTTTAAGAGATTGTCTGGGCTTCCAGCAGCCTTCTCTTTACACGGACCGAGCAAACCCCTGCCGATTTTCATAGTCAGATGTTGTGGTGGTTCCTCTTCCCAGCGCTGGTGTTCAGGGAGCCTGTGGAGGGTTGGGACCTCTCGTTCCTCACAGGGGAGCCCTGCCACTGGGACATCCCTCCTGATTAACTGCCAGACATGGGTGTGGGGCCAGCCAGTTTCATGTCTCTGCTCCTCCTACCAGGCTCACGTGACTTCTTCTTTATATCCTTAGTTACAGGACTTCTGTTTAGTTAGTCTTCAGGTATTTCTCCAAGCTGACTGTTCTGTAATTTAATTGTAATTTTAATGTGGTCATGGAAGCAGGCAGCGCAGGGTTTACGTGCTCCACCATCTTGACTGGAACTCTGTTAAACTGGAAATTAATAATAGTAAGATAAAAGCAAAATATCTAAACCCATGAAAATTAAACAGTGCATTTCTACATAGGTTATTGGTTAAAGAGAAATCTAAGAATAGAAAGTATTTTAACTGGAAAAAAATCCAACACCTCGTGATTTGTAGGATGTGGGTAACAGAGTTGGAAATGATTGGCATTAAATGCTTATAGTAGAGAAGAAGAGTGATCTCAAAGATTTTACACTTCTGTCTCTAAAAACTGGAAGAAGAAGAGTGAGATACAACCAAAGAAAACAAGAGGAAAAATATAATAAAAATAAATAACAAAAGAGATAAAAGTGAATTTAAAAGGAAGAAAGAAATATTAAAGATAGGCAAAGAAGATCCAATATACAGATAATGAGAATTCCCAGAGTGGGGGGAAAAAATCAAAGCAAGGATTCAAAACAAATATTAAAAATATAAATTAAGGTCATTTTTATGAAATAAAAAGAATTCGAAGATACATATTGAAAGAACAGACAATATATTCAAGAATATTGATGTAAAATGAACAAAAATAAGACATATTCTGATAAAATTACTGCAGTTTTAAAAGTAGTCACTTTTTACAAAATAGTTACACAGAATTACTGTATGACCCAGCATTCTATTCCTAGATACATGCCCCCAAAATTGAAAATAAGCACTCAAACAGATACCTGTACATGAGTATTTATAGCACAATTTACAACAGCAAAAGGTGGAATCAACTCAAATGTCCATTAATGGATGAATGGATTAAAAAATTATATGTATAGAAAATATTCCTGTGTATATATCTATGTTACATTGTGTGTATGTGTGTGTGCATAGCTATATTATCTATATTATTCAGCCATAAAAAGAAATGAGGTATTGATGCATGCCACAACATGGGTGAACCTCGGAATCAGTATATGTGAAAGAAATCAGACACAAAACATCACATTTTGCATGACTCCATTTTTAGAAAATATCCCAAATCGGTAAGTCCCTAAGGACAGGAACCAGACTGGCAGTTGTCAAGAACAGGGGAAAGAGGAAATGAGGAGTGGCTGCTGTGGGTCTGGAGTTTTCTTTGGGGTGATGCAAAACGCCTTGGGACCGCATAGATGCAGTGGTTGTACAACATGGCAAGTGTACAAAATGCTACTTTAAATGTCTTATTTTATGTTAGATGAGTTTCACCTTAATTCTAAAAAGTCACTCGGCTGTCAGCAAAAAATAGCAAGACATACGAAAAAGAAAATTAGGTCACCTGATTTTTGACAATTTTATGCCAGAATAAAATGAAATAATACTCATAAACTAACTCAGAGAGGGGAAATGTGAGCCAAAGATTTCATACACAGCAAACCTGACTTTTAAATGTAAAGAGCACAGATCATCTGTTGTCAAATTGTAAGAACTCAAGGAATTCTGTCCTTGTGAGTTCTTCCTGAGGACTAAGCCGAGAGCCAGTTGCCGACAACCAGGATGGCTCAAGACCGTCATTATAAAGGCTGGCGGTGAGGGAAGGACATACAGTTACTAGTGTAACTAAGAGGAAAAGAGGTTAAGTTACAGAAAGTACAGTGTTAATGAATTTGTAAATTATTTTTAAAACAGTTTTAATTTATTAAATTTCTAAATTATTTAAAAATTGTATTAATCATTTTAAAAATTGGAGAAGAATGTTCACATTGTATAAAAACCAAATTTAAAACCAGTCTCAAAAAACCATAATTGAGGTCTATAATATTAGTATTGTTATTCTGGGACCATTGTCTACGTAATGAGGTAACAAATAAATGAATCATTATGGAGTATTTCAATTCTATCATTCCCTGAGTATTTAAGAACCATAATTCCCAGTGTTGAAGAAAGAAGGTAATCATATAATACACAACAGTTTTTTAAAAACCAAAATCCTAATAGCGAATATTAATATTCACTCATGAATTACTTTATTTTATATGTAATATATTTTTCCTAGTTCTGTCTACTGAAGAGATTATTCAGTGATGAGGTTTTCTGTTTTTGTTTTTGTTTTTGTTTTACTATTTCACAAATTGTTGACTTTACATCTGTGGTAGGAAATGTACAAGATAACCCTGGTTTATCGTTTTATACCAAACAGTAATGTCACTACCTAAAATCACTAGGTACATGTGAAAGGACTCAGGAGCCAAGGTGAAGACACATCTGCTGGTCAAAAACAGGACAGTTTGAGCTTTGATAAGATAATAATTATATAATAATTGTAATAAACCAAAAGCCAGTAAACATGTTTAAATCTTTGAATTCACCATAACATATTGTTGAAAACCTAGTCAGTCACCTGTGGAGATTAGTGGGGAAATTAATTGATTATTTAAAAACTAGTAAATAAATATCAAACTAGTAAAAAAATAAAAGGAGTGTCTAGCATTTTTTTCCTCTCTCTCTTGTTAAAACTGTCACTCAAAGTGTGTAAGTATTAGACGAAGGGGTGCTGTCTATTTATAAAAGTATTCCAGTAAATAAATTATAAATGATAGAATTTCAGCATTGTGCAACTCTAGTCAATTAACGAATTTAAATATCAACATCCTAAAAAAAGAGACTGAGCTATTATGGCTCTCCTGATGAAAGAACCTGACACTCGTAGTCTTGCCAGAGGGAGCAGTCACGAGGCTTAGCTAGCCTCCGAGCCCCACTGCCAACGTGTGGGGACTACAGGGCTAGGCGGGACATGCTGCTCTACGCCATGTGAGTGCCATTAGGCGAACCAGACTGTGGGCAAGTGTAGGCGTCCAATGTCCTGGGCTCTGCGATAGCCAGATTGTAATGAAAGGGATTGAGGGGAAACTTACAGTCAAGGACCTCTAAAGGACATATCTTTTTTTAATTGGAAAGATTAATTGATTGTGTTAAGGGAATCACACTGGGGTAATACAACTATAAAGTCACACAAAGAAAGACTAACATAAAAATCAGAATAGAAGTTACCTTATGAGGAAGGAAGAGGGGTTTGAGATTGGGCTGGGGCACAGAGAAGGACACGGAGTGGGTGGCAACGTTCTCTTTCTACACCTCTGTGGTGGTTATAGTGAAAAATGGAAAATGTATCTGCCGGTTTTTCCCCTTTGTGGACTTTGTTGATTGTGGTTAACTTTGGAAGGTCTTCCTGAGAACAAGATTTTGTAAATACTTATACACTTGACATGATTACTTTTTTGCTTAAATTATGGATGGGTCCTAAGTTTTGCTCAGTATGTGGCATGAGGAAGGAATTTCATTTTACCTTTTTTTTCTTTCTTTACAAATATGTACAAACTGGTGTTTACTATTGAAAAAGTAATGTATGCATGTGCAGGAAACCCACAAATGATGTACAGAAGGAAAGTAACCCCCCTTCCACCTACAACTCCTTTCCTCTGTCAAAAGCAATCAATGTTAATAGTTCTTTTGTTGTTATCATTGTTATTTTGTACTGCAAAAGACAACTACGTTTGCCACTGGTGGTATAATAGTTTTTCTTTGCAGAAACAGTTATGAAATAGACTTCACTCAGTCCATATCATTCATGTAAATTTGACTTAAGCTTCAGTTGCTATAGTTCCTTAGTCACATAAATTATACCACAGATGGAAATAAATTACAAGTTAAGCCAACAAAAGTTTTAAAAAATTCAATTTTAGGGATTTTAATCTCAACTACTGAACAAGGAAGCACCCCTTAAATTTGTCTAATGGTAAATGAGAAGCCTAATATATTTTTATATCAAATAAAACAATTTATATAGCATGGAGCTTATTTCTGATGTAAGGGTTCACCCATAAGTTCTTCTGAGCCAGGAACCCTGTTTGGAGATACTTCTTTGGCATAAATGGAATCAGTTGTCATAGCCATTAATTTAGTGTGGATTTTCATTTTTTGAACTAGTATTGGTCACTTACCTGAAAAACACCTATTTCAAATATAATTTTCATTTTATAGTATATATAAATATATTTCTTTTAGAGTTCTCAAAATTCTGAAACTACATATCTCTTTTCATATATGTGTGTATATGTATATGTCTTATTATATATATGTATGTCTTTGATTGAATTATGAAAAAGCTTTGTCTCCTTTTCATGATTTATCAAAGTATCAACCCTTGCATTTATTCATACTGTCACACTGTTTTCCAACTCATTAATTTCTATTTTTTCTTTTTTCTTTATTTCATTAATCTCTTCATGATGGGTATATTTACTTTTGTTCTATTTTAATAAATTACAAAGCAGTGGATTTTCCCCTAAGTCTTTGGTCATGTTGGGAAAAGTAGTGTCTGTTGCTATTATTTTCTGAGCAGCTCATCATTTCTAATGTGATTTCCTTTTACCCAGAATTAATTTGAGAGACATTTGTGGTTTTTATCCAAGTGTTTTGAAGTTTAAAAACAAATGCATACATATTTTTAAATGAAGCAAGGAATGTTACCTTTGAATTATGTTACACCATGTCAGAAAATATGGCCTAGAAAAATTTTATTCTGTACAACTCGATGAACTAATATATATACTCAAATTTTGTAACTTTCATTAAAAAACTGAAAACGGGTAAACTGAAAATGGTGCAAAGTTTCCAGCAATGAGCAGCTTGGCTAGAGGGTATTTTTTTCCTCCTTCCTGAAAGGCATCCATTTGGGGAGATTAGCCTGTCATGTGATTCAAGTGCGTCATACCCCACGCACGCACTGTCTTTGACGCTCCTGTCCCCCTCACCCCTGCCTCCTGCCCAGAGGGTGACACGGGCCTAAACGGAGTCACTCAAACATGAACCACTTGCTGAAAGTAGCAGGGCAAGTGGACTCTCTTTCCACAAGGGTTGCCACATTGTCTCTGTGTAAGCCACAGCTGCCTGTGGTCATCTTTGTGGCCACGCGTGAGAGCTGGTCCGAGGTTGCGGCCGGGCCAGGGCAGGGCAGAGAAACGGCGGTCCACACCAGCGGGAGGCCAGGTGCCACCGTTCCTGAAGCTAGGTGCACCTCCACACTTCCGTTTTACCCACCCAATCAGTTCTCTCATTTGCTTAAACAAACTCGGTTTGGGTTTTCTCTTTAGCACAGGAAATCTTGATTGATACAGAGTTTAATTTGGTGGCTCCACAAAGACGATTACTGATCAGATGCACTCCCAGCCCAGAAGCTTAGCGCTGCGGTGCATGCGCTGAAGACACATGGGGCATTCACAGAAGAATAAAACGCACCGCTGACGTGATTTCACTCTTAGCTTGTTGAGATTTTGTTGCCTAAAGGGAGAAGAATCTTGCTGGTTTTTTTAAAAATAGTATGAGGTATTGTTACAGTTTGACATGGCACATACTGCAACATGAACCCAATTCACAGCAAGATCAATGGCCCTAAGCTTATCATTGTCCCGATATAGTTGGCCCTTAGAAATTTCACAGGGGCCCCACTGCTTTCAGAGTGCAAACATCAATCACCCATGCGGCGATGCAGGATTAATTCACACGTTCAAAAGCGTCTGGCCCTGACAAAGTGTGTGCCTTCCAAGGATGACTTCTGGCTTGAAGCTCATCCCCCCGCAAAGCTTAGTGAGATCAATAAATGTCCCAAAGCCCTGAGGACTCACTTGTCTCTTTTATGTTTTCCTTTGCATGATGACAAAAACAAATCTAGGGCACTTGGAGCAGTTGTCTCTACATAGAAACAGTTTTAGATGCTCCTGTTTTGGTAAATGCCTTAAATAGGTAAGATTTAAGTGCCGAGAGGAGGAAATTACTTTCATTTTAAGGATCAGCTACTAAGAGTGGGACCAAGAATAAGAAAAATCCGTTGACTTAAAAAACTTTTAAAAACACTTTGGAGAGAAAAAAATCTCAGACTATGGAGGCGCTATAACTTCTAGTATCAGGGCATGCGTAGGTCTTATTTTTCTCAAAAGAATTTTCGTTAATAGATCAAAATACAAAATCAGTCAAGTTATTGTTTGAAAGCGCATTTTTTTAAAACTAAATTGACCATTTAATTCAGATCCATACTGTGTATGTATGTGTACGTGTGTGTTTGCACACTGGTACGTGTGTGTGTGTGTTTGTAGAGCAATACTCTGAAGATAGTTTGCAAAATCTTCAAAAGTTTACTAGATCTCTTTGAAAGATCAAGTAAATCTTTTTTTTTTTTTAAATTTTGGAGTCTCTTGGGGATACCTTTTCTTTATCCATGTCTGACTTTTTGCTTTAGCAAATATAAAGAATTTTTCTACCAAAAAAAATAAAATAAGATTTAAAAAAAAAAATGTGTTCTTTCTTGCTCATGGCGGCTGCAGGACCAGGAATAGAAATGTGCAGTCCTGAAGCCCAAAGGAAGTGTATGCATGAGGTACTGGAGCACCATTTTCTCTCAACCTTCAACTCGGAGCCTATCCGCAATTGACCATCCGCACGCAGTACAAGTCACTAACCACGTGTGTGATAACCCAAACTGTAAGGAAACGGGGAAAGTGGTTGATTCAGACAAACTGTCTTGTTGGAAATGAACTAGTGGTTGTATTTAATCTCTTGAGGATTTCATTTTTTCAAGCCAGTTAGCCTTTGAGCCTAATCCTTTAAATTCTTCAAGGATTATTTTTCTCATTCAGACTCTACTATTCCATACCTTTTATTATATAGAAAGGAGTGTCTGAATTCTTGTTTAAGATACTTTCTATATGAGTACTAGGGAGCTATTAAAACTTACCCTAAATTTAGATAAAACTGGGAATAAAAGCAAGAGTGCTTTTTGTTTGTTTTGTTCTGTTTTTTTTGCAAGACGGTGTTGTTTAGGTGTCTGGGTCTGGGGTCATTTCAACCCTCCGACTTGTTCATGCCTGGCAGTGCGCCTCAGAGATTTGTTCATTACGCACCATGAAGAGCAGCATCCGCGGTCCTTGCAATGTGTCCATCCGTCAGCTGGAGAACTAAGCAGATGTAATGACTGATGAGGTACATTTTATGATGCAAATGGTCCTGGGAGGAATCGTGTCCCCTGTATCCCAGATTCTTTCTCCATTTAAGCATCTCATTTCAATGTCTTGCATGTAGCACTTCAAAAGTTATTATTATTATTTTTGTTTCCTTAGAGAAAAGCCTGATTGTATAGGTAAAGAAGCTTGTTTGACCAAATCACAAAAGAAGTTTCATTCTAAAAACTAACAAGAGAAAATGGAAGGAATCTTTTTTTTTTTAAGTTTACCATTAGTTTGAAGGAGAAAAAAACAGACAATTTTATTAGACTACATGATCCAGAAGGTCTTCAAAGAGGGGAAAAAAAAGTTCTTTGAATGCTGCTTTAGTAACTAAATTAATATTTTAACAGCGTATAATGTGTATAACCTCCAGCTATTTTGAGAAATGACTTCTGTGAGCCCGTCAGATGTGAAGGAAAATCGATAAACCAACAATATAGGAGAGAATGATATAGCAGATTGACTTTCTTTTTTTCATTTAAAGTAATGAGGAAAAGACTGCTCATTTTTTCTTTTGTCAAATTAGCATGATGCCATTGATTCTTTAGTAAGAAATCTGTTGTGGTTTTGTTATTTGTTTGTTTCATGAGAAAAGTTCATAGCACGAAATGCACAACACGCTGTGTTGGCTCCTTGCTCAACACCATCTCTGTACATCCTCCTGGAACCCATACAGCTTGGTGCATGATTTATCACCATCACCTTGGGCAGCAAGCATTTCACATTGTCCAAAATACCCAAATGCTCAACAGGTTGTCAGAGGAGTCCCAGTCAACCCCTCTCCGCCCCCACGCCCCCGTGGAGGGAAACAGTTTCTAGGAGGTTTCTTTCTCTTCCTTTTTGTTCTTCTGCTTTTACCATCTTACAGACACACACAGTTGTGAAAATCTCGTTGTTATTAAACTCCTTTCTCCCCACCCTCATTTTCTCATTTGAAAAGCCGTCTTTTCACCAAAGAACCTTCCCCCTGTCATAAAATAGGCCACCTAAAGCTGAAAACTTTGCTCATTTGTGTTTTGACTATATAAGCAGCAAAGTTTCTCCATCCACCCCCCTACACTTTTCCAGAATTTGTTATACTGTAGTTACTGCTGTCAGTTCTGCCTTCTGCCCATAGGGGGCTGCAGCATCTAGATTTTCCGTGTAAGTTACAGATGTACTGTCAGTCCCCTAAACTCTCCTGCCCCGTGCCTGTCATATGACTTCAATGTCCAGCTCCTCCCAGGATGAGCTGCACATTTTCATATCCTCTGATAACATAGTCAAGTTAACAGGGAACTGAGATTCCATAATGCCCACAACTTTTATACCTGAAAGTTGCTCTGTCTGATTTACTGTCAATAGTGTGAACTCCTCCAATTCCAAACTCTTCATAATTTGAACTGTTTATGGCCTAGCCAGAAATGAAGCTTAACAGACGCACCACATTTGTTAGCAGTTGCGGAAGCCAATGCATGCCATCTAAGGACTGCGAGGCTGCTTAGCTCCAGGAGCCCTCTGGCTCCCCAGGTCGGGGCTCTGTGTGGCTGCCTGACCTCCGGCGCCGACCCCAGACACCCTCACTCACGACCTTCTGGAGCGTGAGGCCTGGTTTCCTTCCTCGTTGATCCTCAGTCACTGGGTATCTCGGTTATCTGTTTTTAAATTTTTTTTTCTTATAAAAGATTTAACTATTTTCCTCAAGCTGCTTCTATTATTTCAGCAACCAGGCCTTACATTTTTAGTCCTACAAACCCCAAACAGTAGATAATCATAATCATGGGGTTGAATGTCTACAGTGGTTTTGCCCACAAATCTCTGAATTGAGCATCCCCATCCTCAAGGGAGATAATAGGTCTTTTAACCGCTTTTAATGCGCCTTTCATCTCTGACCCAGTGCTTTGTACATGGTAGGCAATGATACCTCTGATTGGTTTTCAGTCAGGGGCACTGATTTCCCTTCATCGTTGGTTGTTTTAGTTGTGATCCAAAGACCAAGGACATGTTTCGTCTGAGTAAAAATAGCCACTGTAATTTTCTGACTGTTGAGCAAAAATTGACCTGCGCATGAGAGATGGGTGATGCCGCTTACAGAAGGTGGCAGGAGGGGCCTTTAAAGCTCTCCTCCTCTGCTCTACTTTTTTCCTCATGATTCTTCTTTGGATTGGTTTTATACACAACGACTTCTGCGGAGCTCCTCCTGAACTGGAACGAGAAGGGAAGGCTGGCTGCCACAGCCTGGGTATTATTGTGGGTCATGGGGGAAAGTTATGCTGTTTCCCATATAAATTTATATTGGGTTATCCTGTACGTGGATAAGAAATATGCTTGACAATCATAGATACTCCGTATCAGATCCGGGGCAAAGCGATGTGGGTGTGTCGAAAAAGGAGGAAGAGACAAGAGCAGCACCTGGGTGGGAAAAGGAGGAACCAGTAAAGGGGAAAGTTCATAAAATCTGAGCCAAGAAGAAATAGAAAGAATTCAGGACAAGAACCCATCTGCCTGTGCGGTATAACTCAGTGGGGGCCGAGGGCCCCGCACGAGACCAAAAGGTCCAAGGTGAGAAACCCTGGAAAAACAAACAGCCAAAATGGAGTCTCGATGGTTTCAGAGAACCTATTTTTTAAATTAAATCCAGTCTATCTAAGTTCAGTCATAACGCTTCTTATTTTCTCCCCTCAAAGATCAACTGCCAACAGAAAACGATCAAACACACAGAGATAAAGATATGAAGCGAGTGCTGACTGAGAGACATTCTTAGGTATTGACTTGTCACTAGGTACGGTATCTATTGATTTCTCTCCCTAGATGTGAGTTATAACGTGAGCTGAGGTACCACAGGTATAACATAAGAGCCTGTGCACTCAAAATGGTGAGTGAAATATAAAATGGATGAATAAAGAGATCTTTAAGAGTGGAAAAATCCAGACCATTATTTGACAGCCTTAAAAATTCCCCTTTTTATGACTTGGGCAGGCAGTAAACCTATGGAGATCTTGTTAGCCAGCATGGATTCACTGGTCAGATTAGCATTTTTTTTACTTGAAAATCAATAAGACGACACAGGTATATCTTGATGTGTGTTGAGGATAAGGATAAAAATAGTTAGACACATAAATGAGCACAAGAAAGCAAACCCGGGGGGTCTTCCCTGGGCAGCAGCCTGAGGTTTGGGGATGATGTGAGACCGCAGAGTTCAGGAGAGATGACTTCCTGAGAAAGTTCCCTGAAATCACTGTCATAAGAACAATGTGGAATTATGATTACAAACAGATGGACTCTCTCACTGATTTTATTCTGTCAAGACAAATACTTTTCATCTGTGGCACATTTTTGAGAAGACAAACTCTGATTGCTGCCAAAAGGAAGTAGAAATAGATTCACCTTAAGAAAAGCATTTCTTTAGCGAACAGCGTGTCTATTGTATGTGATTTCCGTAATTGGTTGTGAAGGGAATTTCACCTTCGGCGTTAAAGAGAAGTGTTTATTTTCACTAACCCCATTGCTTTAATGTTTACATGAGATGTAAATGCTCAGGTGACCTGTATTATGCAACCAGTAAAAGCAGCATAAATTGATCCAGGGAGACACCACTCCCAGTGTGGGGAAGGCTGCATGTTGCAGAAGCTCATCAGAGAATTTTCTGAATCTATGGACCCAAAGCTGGATGGATGCGAATGTGTGAGCAGCAGCTTCCTGTGGGCGTGGTGGGGGTCTGGTATGAATTTTGTTGTCCCGACGTCTTCAGGGCTGTCCTTCAGTCTTCGGGATGGCTGGTGTAGGTTGTGTTGGCTTCTGTCACCAGTAATAGGAAAGGACCACATGGAAGGCTGTGTTTATGTACACATCCTGTCCAGACAGAATTTCCTGTGATAGAGAATCTTGGGAAAAAGCCTGCTTTGAAAGATATGAAGACTAATTACAGAAAGCAAAAGGGTTCAGTGCTCCTCAGGAGAACAGAAATGTCAAAAGTGATATAAACCACTTCCATCTCCGAAAATTTGTAATCTCTCAACTTGCGTAGCTAGGATGAGAAGGAAGCTTACTGTGAATCAAAGAGTCATGGACCGATTTTTGGAAACAATGGCAATGAGCACATGTGTTTAATCCCCCCAACCCAGAGACTTGCTAAAATGATGAGAAGAGTATGCTGCCATGAAGAGTATTATGAAGGCTTCATGTGGAAAAATATACACAGATAGATTAATATCCCAGTTTTTCTAAATAAATGTGTAAGTATAATAAATAAGTTAATAAATATGTAAATGTATGCCCACAGTTCATCAATCAGCTAATGAATATACAACTTATATATATAGAAGACATAAAAATACAGCAGTCAAGTTGGGATTTGAAATGTTCATTAAAAATGTCTTCTATGTAAACTTATTTTCAGTCTCACAAGTAATATATGGAGAAGTTTTTGTAAAATTTAAGTACTGTAAAGACATCAAAGAAAACATGAGAGTCTTTCCTTACCACCTGCATTCACATGCACTTTGTCGGTTATGCACCCTAGAAATGTATAGATTGTTTCCAGCAATGGATTTACTCTTTTATCTAGAAAAAGAATATTAAAACTAGTAAATAAGCAAAGAAATAGAATTGTCAAATAAATTTTCTATCAGAATTAGAAACAATGGAAGAGTTCTATTCATTTGCAGATATTCAAAGGAATTTTAGCTATATATATTCTAGTAAGATCAAACCAACAAAAGATTTGCCTCACTGGCAATTCCCCACACATGAGGAAAAAGTTCTCATGGAAAGTAAAGGGGGAAAACCTGGACAAGCCACCCATACATCTCCCGGGGCAACAGCAGTGGCTGGTGCTGAGACCCGCGGTGAGGCAGGCAGCGAGGGGTGAGGGGTTGTCTAGAAAGCAGCCTTCCACTGGGATCCACATGTCCTGCTGAGTGAACTTCTTTCTGCGTTTTTAGTTCAGATGGTCCATGTGAGCAAAATGCCCAGTTAGTGAGAAGGATCTGCCTTGATGATGGTGAGGTGAAAAGGCTTTATTAGTTTGCACGCTGGCATCATCTTCATTTGGACCAGCTACCCCTTAAAAGCTACTGGGTCTCTGAGCTAGCTGAAGAACGATTTAGTAAACATAGATGCTTCATTCTCCCCTCGTCCAGACCTAAAAAAACTCAAAAGGGTCCCATGTTATCTATGACAGAACCCATCTCAACGTTCAGTATTGGAGAAGCACCAATCTTCCTCTCTAAACCTGAGTAGAGAGAGAAAAACCATTGGACACAGAAGCAACTGAAAGGGGGCCATAATTTAAGCGATCTTATCAAACGTCCTTTAAGAGACTGTCTAATTTATCTCTAACTTATCAAAGGGATGTGAGAGTGACTTCACACAGTGTTCATCGAACATTTCCTGCACTCCCCAGGTTGAGGCTAATGAGTGCCTGTGAGCAGAATGATGTGCTCAAACCCTAAAGAGCCAAAAGAAGTTCTCTGTATTCCCCCTTTACCCTCCACAGCCATGCTGGAAGTCACGTGTTGATGTAGCAAACCACAGAATGGAAGCGCTCTGGGACAGCTGAATTTTTGTTATAAAAAGAACCACCCCAGAGAATCTCCTGGACACATCGGACTTTGCTTGAACAGAAAGTAAAGCTTAAGCCATTGAAATTTTGACGTTTGTCAACTGGAAGCATAGCTATGACTACAAAACAGACTCCCGGACATTATTTGTATGTTTTATAATACATAAAATTACTAAAATTGAGGACATAATAAAAGGAGAAATAAGAGGACAAATTAAAGAAAATTTATTTGAGGTCAGAGGGTTCACTAATTCCCAGGAAAAACAAACAATATCCAAATTCTGTTATGTTCACATTTAGTTTTTTTAAATAATTTTGAAGATGAAACAAGGAAAATATCAACAACGAAAGCCAAACAAAAATACATTGCCTAGAGAAAAAATTAGTTTGGCATAAAAGCTCTCCTCTACAATACTAAATAGAAAAATGTGTAGAGTTTTGAGGAAAAGAGCTTATGAACAGTCAAACTACAGTTAGTGTAAGAACAACAGAAACATAGCCTCAGACGTGTAACAGAATATGAAGTCTGTCCAGAAGGTATCCAACCATGCATTATGAAAAATAGACACTTATTGAAGAAGATACAAGAAACATTGTACATAGGGCAGTGATGCCTCAGTCCCCTTCAAAGTACGCACCTTGGGACCTCACATAGTTTTCCCAATTGCCATCAGCTTCTCTGTCATATTTTCCTGAATCTCATCAACAGTCTGAAATCTCTGCCCTTTCCAAGGTGATTTAGTTTTGAAAAAAAAAACCAGAAGTCACAGGATGCCAAATCTGGGTTGTAGCTGGCTGAGTCGCCTGGGTGATTTGATGTTTCACCAAAAAACTGCATGAAATGTGATGCGTGTGGGGGGCACATTGTCATGATGAAGCTGCCAATCACCACATGCCCATAGCTGCAGCCTTCTGAATCATCCTGATAGTTTCTACAGAAGAATGTTCAAGCTTAATGCAAAATTTGATGCAAATTTGTTGCTCTACTCACTCAGTCATTTTGAATGCGACGGCCACACGGTACACATGCTCACTCAACAGCGTCTACTGCCCCCACTGACTAGTACAACGAAGTTGTCATTGTTCACATACGTGCATTCCAATCCAATCTCCTTGGCTGCCAGATTACATCGGTGTTGTGCAAACTATTCTCATTATACTAACAATGGCAGGACTTTCTCCGGACAGACCTCGTGTACAATACATAGCTCTTAGCTTTTCTGAAAACTGTTTCACTCATAAGAGTGAAAGGGTCAAATATGTCACTTATCCATGGAATATACAATAATCATCATGAAAATGGATACTCTTCACCGCCCTATTACCAGGGTTGACCACAATGCTTAGCTTATATTAAATGCCCGGTAACTATTTGCTGAGTTAAATACTCAAAATGCTTAAAATTACCGAGAAATATTTTGGAACTAAAAACCAACAGTTAAAACATGGTATATAAACAATGAGGGTGAACAACAAAATGAGTGAAGTAATAAAATTTTTAACAGGGAGTTAAATATGATTATAAAATCACACAAGTCTCAAAGTTATGTGATACTGATTATAATGTTTAAAACGTATTTTTGATCTGGGAATTCCTGAATCACTCATTGAAACTAAGGAATGTTGGGAATAATAATTGTGGGGTGATAAGCAAAGCACTTTACATCTCATCTTTGACACGGGGAAGCAAGTAGTTACCGGCACTGCCATTGTATTACATGTAGATGGAAATAGGTGTTGCTCCTGGTGCAGGTGGAATACAGACATAATGTAATCTAAGATCTCTAAAGAAAAAAGACCAAGCAAGCTTGGTTTATATAACAAAGGCAGAGAAAACTATTTACAAAATAGGTAGGTAGGTAGGTAGATAGATAGACAGACAGATGGATCCAGATCCAAAAGGAGACGGAAGAAGTCTTTAACAATCATTAAAACAAATGAGAATGGTTTTAGGTCCTTTTCTAAAAGTCAGCCTTATTGAAATATAATTTACATGCCATAAAACATACAGATTAAAGATTTTTAGAAAATCGACAGTGTTGTGCAGTTTAGAACATTACCATCACCTTCACAAGCCCCTCTTACCCATCTCTAGTCACGCTCCATTACCATCCCTGCCCAGGAAACCGTGAATCTACTTTCTGTCTTTCTTCCCCCTGATTTTTCTGAATATTTCAGTTAAACCCTTAGGTAAAAGAATCTCATTGTTTTTAGAAAGAACATGCTATATCTAACACAGCTAAATCAAAATGGGTCTGGTTGAAAATAAAGCTACTATGATGCTAGGAAAATATAAATTAAAAAGAAATCAGATGATATGTGGAGGAATCTTAAATGTGGTTTACTAAGTGAAATAAGGCAATCTAAAAAGGCTACGCAGTGTTTGATTTCAACTAAATGATGTACTGGAAAAGATAAAGTTATGGAGACAGTAAAAAGATTAGTTGTTGCCAGGGGTCAAGGAAGAAGGAGGGAAGAATGGCTAGGTGGAGTGCAGAAGATTTTTAGGGCAGTGAAAATAGTCTGTATGATACTATAATGATGGATGTATAGTATACACTTGTTCAAACTCATAGAACGTGCAACACCAAGATGAGCCTTAATGTAAACTACAGGCATTGGGAGATTATACTATGTCAATGGGGATTGTTCAGCTTTAATAAATGCACCACTCTGGCAGGGGGCATTGGTGATGGGGGAGGCACAAGGAAAAGCTCTGTACCTTCTCCTCAGTTCTGCTGTGAACTTAAAACTATTCTGAAAATATAGTCTTAATAATTCAAATGTAGAAATACTAATGTCTTACAAAATAGAATTCAAGCCCATTGAAAGGTCTAGTGTTGAAATGTGACCCAGTGTTCACTTGAAACAAATACTACTAGAGATCTTCTGGAATACCCTTCAGAGAAATAAAAAGACACAGAGAAAAATGTAGACTTCACATCTCCTGTTCTCATGTGTCGCTTTGGCGTGTGACCCTTGGAAGCAAGGACGGCCACATCGAGCACGTGACAGGAACCAACATGGTGCCGAAGGCAGAATGTGAAAATGGAAACTGTACCCATGATTAGTTGTTTCATCATTGGCCTAAACAGTCCTGGAGCAAACATCTCCCTTTAAAAGAAAATTTCCTATATCATTTCACCCATTTAAGTCAAGACTTTGTATTACTGAAATCAGGAGCTTCTCAACATTGGACTTAGTACACGAGACTTTAAATCAACTGAATGTGCTGAATGTGCTGGAATAGTTGAGCTAGAAAAAAACAGACGAGGGCGAGTGAAAAAAAAGAGTATCAGTAAGGAATATGAAAAAAAAAAGAGAATCAGTAAAGAGGTAAACATAAAAGAGATAAAGATAATAAAGAGATAGGAATTATAAAAATGAACCTGGAATTGAAAAGTACAATAACTTAAATGAAAAATTTAATAAAGGGGTTGTGTATCAGATACAAGCAAATGTGAAGATAGGATGACTGAATTTATCCATGCTGAAGAGCAAAAAAAAAAAAAATGAACAGAGCCTGAGAAGCCTGTAGGACACCACAGCGCATACAAACATATGCTTTATAGGAGTTCCAAAGGGAGAAGAGTATTGGAAGAGGGAAGAAAAAATATTTTTGAAAAATAATGCACAAAAGCTTTCCAAATTTGATGAAACATATGAATCTATAAATCAAAGAAGCATAACAAGATAAATTCAATGAGATCTACACCAATATCTATTATAATCAAACTCTCAACAGACAAAGACAAAAAAATCTTAAAATCAGCAAGAGAAGCGATTCATCATATATGAAGCATCCTCAGTTAAATCAACAGCCAATTTCATCCTAGAAACCAGAGCCAGAAGACAGTGGAATGACATATTGAAAATGCTGGAAGAAAGAAGTCAACCAAGAACTATATACCAAGTGAAAATATTCTTTAAAAATAAAGGAAAAAATTAAGACACTCTCCCAAAAATTAAAGGCTGAGGGAGTTTGTCGCAAGTAAGGCATGTTTTCTAAGAAATGGCAAAAGGATTTCTTCAGGTTGAAATTATAAGAACATTATACAGTAATTTAAAGTCATAAGAAGAAATAAAGAATTTTAGTATAGTTAACTACATAAGTAAAAAGATAAAATCAGTATGGTCATTGCTGGGTATATATTATATACTTGTCCAAACTGGTTAGAGTGTTGTCCTGATGTGTCAAGGTTGCTGGTTCTATCCCCAGTCAAAGCATATACCAGAATCGCCAAATGAATGCATAAATAAGCAGAATAACAAAGCCATGTCTGTCTGTCTGTCTGTCTGTCTCTGTCTTCCTTTCTCTAAAATCAATCAGTAAAAAAATAAATTTTAGTTTGTAATTAAAAGAGATATATACCATGACCAAGAGGGATTTACACCAGAAATGAAAAGGTAGTTCCACAAAAGAAAATCAATGGAATACACCACAATAATAGAAAAACCACAAAAAGAAATAAAATAACTGATTGTCCAATTCACATAGCAAGAGTATTTAAAAAATCCAATATCTTTAATAATAAAAACACTCAAAACTAGGATGAAAAGGGAACTTCCTCAATGTGATTAAAGTTATTTATTTAAAAAAAGAAAAAACAAAAAACAGCTGACATACCCAATGATGAAAGACCATTAGTTTTCCCTAATTCAGGAACAAGATAAGTTGGGAAAGAATTCCCAAATTCCCACTTTCACCACTGCTATTCAACATTGTACTGGAAGCTCTAGCCAGAGCAATGAGGCAAGAGAAAGAAATAACAGTCATTTAAGTTATAAAACCACATATAGAATAACTCAAAAAGAATATATACACATGCACACACACAGAACAAATGAGCAAAAAAATTTTAAAAACCCTATAAGACCTAAAGACCTAATAAACAAATTCAGCAAAGTATCAAGATACAAGGTCAACACAAAAGAATAAATTTCATTTCATTATATCTGAATAAAAAATATAAAAGAAAATATTGTTCAACAAACAAAAAATAATTCTACTTACAATAACACACAAAAAATAAAATTTCTATGAATAAATTCAACCACAGGTAGACTTATATACTGAAGACTACAGATGTTGCCAAAAAATATTAAAGAATACCTAAATAAATAAAAAGGTATCTGTGTTTATGCATTAGAACATTTCATATTATTATGATGGCATTATTACCCAAAACAATCTACAGTTTAATTCAATCTCTATCAAAATTCCAATGATCTTTATTTTGCATAAATGGAAAAACCAATCCTCAAATTTATATGTAATTGCAATCTTTAAAAAAAAGAACAACTCACAGTTTCTTATTCCAAATTTAAGATAAAGCTACAGCAATCAAAAAGTACACTACTGGCATTAGGATAAATATATAAACCAATGGAGAATCGAGAGTCCAGAAATAAACTCAACATTCATGGCCAATTGATTTCATACGAAGGTACCAAGACTGGGCAACAAAAGAAAAATAGGGGACTACTGGTCAAGACGGAGGTGTGGGAAATACGGCTCACGTCCTCACGCAACCACAGCAAAAATTACGACCAGGCTACAAAACAACTATCATCCAGAATCATCAGAAAATTTAACTGTATGGAAGTCCAGCCACCAAGGAATTAATGAAGTCACATTTATCCAGACAGGTAGGAGGGTAGGAGATGTGGAGACACGTGGAGACATGTGGAGACACACAGAGACACAGAGACAGAGAAGTGGAATGGGTGGCCCCACACCCACATGTGGTGAATAAAAAATCAGGAAGGATATCTTGGGAACAGGGGATCTCAGCCCCATACCAGACCACTCAGCCCAGGGCTCCATTGCCAGGAAGATAAGTCCCCATTACTTCTAGCTATAAAAACCAGTGAGGGTTGGGGCAGCGGAAGAAACTGTGCGATTCTGAAGCGTCTCCTCTTAAAGGGCCTGCAGTGGGCTTGGGACTTATGCAAACTCACCCTCTCTGGGCTCCAACATCAGGGCCCCAGCTGGAAGGGCACCAGTGGCATATGGGGAGAAACTGAAATGTCTGGCACCAGGTCGAGTGCTGGGGGACAGCTTCCTCCTGGACAAAACTCCAGAGGCCAGGCAGCGTCATTGTCCCCTTTCTGAGTCCTCCCCCACAAAAGAGTCACAGAGCACTGACTCCATGTTGGAGACTCCATCAACCTGGTTCACGTGGGTTGCCCTGCCCTGCAGATGACCTAAGTCTCCACCCCATCCAGCCTGCCAGTGCACTTTTCTTCAGTAAGCCATGCTCCTAAGATAGGGAGTCATAGCAGCTCTACCTAATACACGGAAACAGACATGGGGAAGCTGCCAAAATGAGGAAACAAAGAAATATGGCCTAACTGAAAGAAGAGAACAAAGTTCCAGAAAAAGAACTAAACAAATGGAGATAAGCAATCTATCAGTTGCAGAGTTCAATACACTGGTTATTAGGATGCTCGAGGAACTCACTGGGTACTTCAACAGCATAAAAAAGACCCAGCCAGAGGTGAGGATTACACTAAGAGAAATAAAAACAATTCACAGGGAACCAACAGTGGGGTGAATGAAGCTGAGAATCAAATCAATGATTTGGAACATAAGGAACAAAAAAACATTGAATTAGAACAGCAAGAAGAAAAAAGAATTTTATATATATATATATATATATATATATATATATATATTTTTTTAAGGATAGCCTAAGTAGCCTTTGGGACAACTTCAAAAGTACCAACATTTGAATCATAGAGGTGCTGAACGGAGAAGAAAAAGAGCAAGAAATTGAAAACTTATTTGAAAAAATAATGAAAGAAAACTTCACTAATTTGGTGAAGGAAATAGACATACAAGTCCAGGAAGCATAGAGAGTCCCAAAAAAGATGGACAAAAAGGGAACCACATCAAGATACATCATAATTAAAATGCCAAAGGTTAAAGATAGAGAATCTTAAAAGCAGCAAGAGAAAAGTGTAGAGCTACCTACAAAGGAGTTCCCACAAGATTGTTGACTGATTTCTCAAACTTTGCAGGCTAGAAGAGACTGGCAAGAAGTATTCAAAGTGATGAAAAGGAAGGACCTACAGCCTAGATTACTCTATCCAGAAAAGCTATCATTTAGAATTCAAGGCAGATTAAGTGCTTCCCAGATGAGGTAAAGCTAAAGGAGTTCATCATCGCCAAACCCTTATTACAATGAAATATTAAAGGGACTTATTTAAGAAAAAGAAGATAAAAAACTATGAACATTAAAATGGCAATAAATTCACAACTATCAATAATTGAATCTAAAAAACAAGCTAAGCAAACAAGCAACAGAAACAGATTCATAGATATGGAGGTTGTTTGAAGGGTCATCAGCTGGGAGGAGGAAGGGGGAGAATGGAGGAAAAGGCGCAGAGATGAAGAAGTACAAACTGGTAGTTTCAGAATAGACAGGGGGATGTTAAGGATAGTATAGGAAACGGAGAAGCCAAAGAACTTACATGCATGACTCATGGACATGAACTAAGGGAGGGATTGTCAGACGGAATGAAGGGTACCAGGTGCAGGGGGACAATGAGGGAAATTTAGGACAACTGTAATAGCATAATCAATAAAATAAATTAGAGAAATAAAGGAATAAATTGGACTTTACAAAGTTAAAAACATTTGTGCATCAGAGGACTTTAATCTACAGAATAAGTAAAATATTTACAAATCAAATGTCTGATAAGAGTCTAGTATTAAGGATTCATAAGGAATTCATACAACACAGCAACAAAAAAAGAAGACAAATACTCCAACTTAAAAATGCAGAAATGATTTGAATGAGCATTTCTGCAAAGAAGATACATCAATGACCGACGAGTATGTGACAAGAGGCTCAGCACCGTTGGTCACTAGGGAAATGAAAATGAAAACCACAGTGAGGTACTGCTTACATCCCGTAGGATGCCTAAATAAATAAATAAATACAAGTGTTGGGGAGGGTGTGGAACAGCAGGAATTTTCATACGATGCTGGTGGAAATGCAAAATGGTTCAGCCACTGAGGAAAACAATTTGGCGGTTCCTTAAAAAGTTAAACATAGAATTACCATATGACACAGTAATTTCAATCCTACCCATATACCCCAGGGAATGGAAAAGAGTTACTCAAACAAATACTTGTACAGAAATGTTCATAATATCACTTTTCACAATAGTGGAATACAAAAGCCAAAATCTATCAACAACCCAAATGTTCATTAAGAGATGAATAGACACATAATTACATATTATTTTTTGGCAATAAAAAGGAATGAAATGCTGATGTACTCTACGACATGGATGAATCTTAAAAACATGCTAAATGAAAGAAGCCAGACACAAAAGGTTACATATTATATTAATTCATTTAGATGAGATATCCATAATAGATAAATCCACAGAAGAAGAAATTAGACTGGTGATTGCCAGGATTTCCGGAGGCGGAGGGCCGGGGGTGGGGGGCAGCAGTGAGGATTAACTGCTTAATGGATATGGGATTTTATTTGGGAGTGATGAAAAACTTTGGAACTAGACAGAGGTTGTGGATGCACAATATTTTGAGTGTACTGTATGTCACCAAGTCATTCTCTAAAACAGTTACATTTGGTATGTAAATTTCCATTTCATTAAAACAATGGAAAAAAAAAGAACTCACCTCCTTCAACCTGGCAATCCTTAATCTGTAATTCAGGTCTTCCACAAATTCTCCCAAATACCATGAGTCCTCACCATTGTTGTGACGAATCTTCAGAAGTGATCCTAGAATCAAAGGACTGTGGAGACTAAGGCATGATGGGAGATTAAAGTGAATCCACCAAGGTTCGTGTATGAATGCTAATGAGGTACAGCATTTATTGAGCTAATTTTTTTTTTCCTCACTGGGACATGTGGAAAAACAGAAATGTACCCTCGGAGTTCCTTATCTGCTTTTCATGTCCTCAGGGGAAAGTTCTCCTTACACTGAGTTCAGAGAGATAAAACTAATAACAGAAAGAAAAATGAGAGGCTGACTAGAATAGACACTTTTTTGTGATAAGTCAATTCATCCCAAATTCTTAGACAGTTTCCATTCCTGTGGGGTGACTGGCAGGCAGAGAGGAATTTGATAATTAAAAGATGAAGAAAGTAATAAAACAAAATATTTTTTCACAGCCAGTGATGTCATACTTCCTTGAAATTCTGCCTCAGCAGATCAAAGATAAACAAACCACTTGCAGGGTGGGGACGGACAGTGAATAAACGCTAGCCTCAAAGCCACAAGTATCCCTTCTCCCTTCCTCTGTAGGCCAGAGCCTTCCATGTGGAATATAAATGTTTTTAAAACTTACGATAATTACAAACGTAAAGGGAAAAGGGCTTTCTTCACAGTAGAGTTTCTTATCTGCTTACTGACCTATCAGCTCCTTCAGAGGGGGATGTGGGCCCCCACTCGGAGATTTTAGAAAAGAATGTGTTAAAATGGGGGTGGGGTGGGTGTGGATGAGAGGAAGCTGAAATGTGTGCGGATGGTTTAACATGCAAATGGACCAACTTTCTTTTAGGTGGAGGATCAAGGTTTGGCGATTTTCAACTCCGTTTCCACTCCCCCTCTCTTCCCATCCCAGTTTAGTTTCAAGAGGACTGTAGATGTGACAAGGGCTTTGTGTGGGGAATTCAGGCGAATGAAAGGACCAAGGAGACCCAGTTGAGGGAACAAACTTTTGGGGGTCAGTGGGGTCAGCTTAGAATAAATGTGTGGCATTGTTGTTATTAAGGACATGCTCTCAGCGGGGTGTCCTGAGCCAGGCCAGCAACGTGCAGGCCTGTTTATTCAACACTGAAATACCTAGTGACGGGCCTTGGGGAGAAAAGGGAAACTTCGGCGGCCAAGGCCGCCACCTTCCAGGATCAGAACATTCTCCAGAAGCACAAAGACCTGCTTTTTTCTAATTACAGAAACACAAGCGCCTGTGCATAACCCAAAATTAATTGATTAATTAACCGATGCATTAAAAGAAGAGTTTCTCTTAGTGTTATTTTCTCGGGGTTTTTTTTTCTCCCTCTCACTTTTTTTCCCCCTCCACACATGGACAATCCAGGTCATTGAAAGCCTCAGATAGAAACAGTTTCTTAACAGTGTTTGAAAACAGCCTTTGTTTCCATGGAAGTGGCACAGGCCCTGTGTGGTTTCCTTCCAGAAAACATTTACCTCCTCAGAGGGTTTTGTGCGAGTGTGTGTGTGTGTGTGTGTGTGTGTAAAGTATAATGAGAGAAAGTACTTAACACAGTCTGAGTGCATAGTTAGAGCTAAATAAATATTAGTTGTTGTTAGCCTGCATTGCTCTTGTGCTGCTCAGCCGTGAAGAGGTCGGGAGAGAGATGGGAAGCTGCAAGTGGAGGCTGTCCCAGCTGAGGCGGGAATCAGCCTCGCGAGGAAGGGGCGGGGCGGGCCCGGAGCACAGCTGAGAACGCAGTCCTTGAGGCAACAGGTGTTTCCAAAGGTAGACAGCCGGCGTTTCCAAGGCCTGGATGAAAGAGTGGCTCAAGAGGTTAAAATACAAAATAAATTTACGTATAGCCCCACCCCCTGCCCCGTTTTAAATTTTTAAAAACCATGTGAACCTGCCCAGATCTGTCTTGGGACAACGAGACTAAGATACGTGAAATACTGAAGAACGCAAGCGCTAAACTGTGTTCTACAGACTGTCAGAATTTGAGGGCATCAGAGGAGAAGATGGACAAGGTTAACACATGAACACCCTTCCAACACAAGCAACAGCAAAATAAAGACAAAATGTCAATAGGAGTTCAATGAAAGGAGCACTGAGCACCGGCAATGTGGTCAGGAGACTGCGCCCGAGGAGGTGGTTCTAGACGGAGGCGACGAGGTGGCAGGGAGGAGAGGGGCGATAACAAGGGAGACTTAGGGTGTCGGCTATGAGTGGGAGGAATCGAATTTGGAGGTGGAGCACATTAGAGTCTGGCATGTGAAGAGTATGTGTGCAGGAAGACTGACTGAAAACTTATGGCTGTGCCACATATACAAGGTGGCTGTGGTGATGGCGGCGGCAGTGCAGTACATGTGGATGTATGTTTACGGAGTATAAAAATTAAAGAGATTTCAAGAGAAAACGGTTAAACCCAATGAAATTTCAAGAAAATATATGATAACAAGGTGGGTGACTGGAACTGGAGGCTAGAGAGAAAGGAAGAGACAAGAACATAACCCCAAGTTTTGTGTCACAGGAAACTGTAGAGTAG
The DNA here is from genome assembly GCA_004026545.1 of Mormoops blainvillei. Classification (NCBI taxonomy): domain Eukaryota; kingdom Metazoa; phylum Chordata; class Mammalia; order Chiroptera; family Mormoopidae; genus Mormoops; species Mormoops blainvillei. Next base: position 201,809 of record PVJD01001432.1, on the reverse strand, counting down.
CAGCATTATTGGAAGAAAAGTAGAATTTGGGGAAAGCCCCCATATCGAGGGTAAAGAAAATTTAAATTTAATTCACGTGGGATTACAGGTAATGAATGTTGGATGGGTGGTATTGTGCAGGAGAGGAATCTGTTATATTGGAGGAGAGGAGGAATTCCAAGGCTTGGGTAATCGGAATAAAATGAATTATTGGTAAATTTAGGAGGAACACTCTAAGTTACCAAAAAAATTCCTGGAAAAAGTCAAAATAAAAAGGAGGAGACTCCAAAATATTTCTGTCCTTGAGACCCTGCGGGCGAGCACATCCAAGAGCAAAGCTATGTGTGAACATTGGACGCTGAGCGCGCCGCCAGGGGCCGCTGCCCACGCGTCCCTCTCCACCCCTCCGCGAGTGCGGCTCCCTCTCCGTGATGACAAGAAGAGCCACACACAAAGGTGGAGAAGAGTCACGACAGCAGCAACAGTCCACCTTGTTCCACCTTGGGCAAAGATTTTGGGAGGACTATAGGAGAAATCTGCATCATCTACTAAAGGTGAGACTTTTGGAGGAGAATTTGAGTTGGGTGTAATAGAAGAGGATAAATTGGTCGTGTTTGTGCAGATATGGGATGGCTTTCTACTGACCTATCATTTCCTGTTGACTTTGCTTACGATTACTCTAAATAATAAACTCACGTATTTTTGCATCCTTATTGCGTCACCTGATGCCATCACGCCATGGAAGAAACCCTAGAAAGGAGGGTGAGACAGCTGTGCCACTGGGCCCTGCTATGAGAAGCTAGAAGTACGACAAGGGGGCCTGAGTCAAAGGCTAGGTTTGATGTCCCCAGAGGGCAGACCAAGTCTGATCCATCACGATATCTCTAGGACCTAGAGCAGTGCACAGAACATAGAAGGTGCGCGATGGGTGAGCAAGTAGAAGTTTAACATTGGGACTTCGGCTCCTCAACGGACAATAAAGAGGGAGCGGCTACCAGGCTCCACCTCTAAGGCAGCATGTGCAGTTGCACTAAGGGAAGACTTAAGATGCCCGTGTGGCTGAACTGGGGCACAGAGTCACACACAAACTGGTCCCAGTCATAGGAAGACTGGGGAGAGTGCCACATTCATTGCCTTGGACGGCGGGCACTGAGACAGTGTGGGGAATCCCGAGGGAGGATGTAGAAGGCAATCTGGGATGTGCTGCTGTGTGTGCCCATTGCAGCCACCTCTGCCCACTATTCTGGGTCAAACAAATGGGTTACCGTGATCAGTAAATAAAAAAGAAAAATACCATATTAGCCATGTTGCGTCCCTTGACCTCTCCCCACCCTGTAGTTCTCTTGCTTTGGCATTGGTCATTTCAGCTATTTAACCAACGCCATTATATTGTGTCAGGAATATCATGCTGGTGATGCGATACATATAAAACATGGGGCTCTTACAAACAAGTAGACAGGTGGTGTGGTAAGTGCCCTGACTTAAAGAATCAGAGGACGTTATAGAACAGGCAGCTCCGTCCATCACTCTCCCATCTTTCCTCTCACCATTTCTGTCCCCGTACCTTGGACGTATGCTGCTGCTCAGAGGATGGTGATGCCTGTTCTCCCATCACTGTGACAAGAGCGCCAGAGAACAACTGATTTGGCAGGTGTCCTCTCCAGAGGCAAGGTGAAGGGAGAAGACTGTGGAGCTAAAAAGCCCTCACTCTGAATGACCTCCCTTTGCTGGAAACCCAAGAAGAAAACCAGCATCAGAATTTTCAGGGTAACCTTCTGCTAACAATACAGTGGCTGGGGCTCAGCCAAGTCCCGGCAAGGCTGCGCAGCCAAGTCCATGATTAATGATGTCATTGCTAACAAGATGAGACCTCAATTGAATAAGCTTTGGCTTTTAACAAAAGCCTTGGCAAAGCAGTAAACTGACCAGAGGCACGACCAACTGTAGAGTGTTCCAAACAGAGAATCGAAAAAGAATGCCAGTCCTGGGTGGTGGGCATATTTAAAGTTGTTTCATTGACTGGATGTGGAAAGCACACAGCTACAGTGGTCTCCTTTTTCAGATGCAGAAACTAAGACCCAGGACTCAGGGACTCACTCTTGGACCAGGTAAGCTGGTGGTAAACTAGGACTGGACTATGCCGTGCAATTTTCAAAAGGCTCAGTAAGGTCTTCTATCCAGGCAACAGCAACCATTTCTGAAGTCTGGAAACTCATCAGAAGCATGGGTAACTTTCAGCTTCTCCATTCATCACTGGTTGCTAAATTTCATGAAGGAAGATGTGTGCTTTTTTCAAGGGGGAGTCACAGGTACAGTGCTTCTGAAGCTGTCTCATGTTGAAGAAAGACTGCTTGCCATTCTCGTTCTTGAACCATGTAGCTAGGTATAATATTGTTGGGTCATATTTCCTTCTCTTAGGCTTGTAGACATTTTCTTACGGTGTTGAACTTTTTTTGTGGAGAACCCTGAGTCCGGCATGATAATATTCTGCTTTACAAATGGCATAATATTTTTCCTAGACAGTTTTTTTTAGCATTGACATCCAATAGCATAACCTGAATTTGTCTCCTGTTGATTGCATGTCAATTTTTTAATTGAAGCGATTTCTTCAAATACAGGTTTAATTCTTTAATTAAATGTCCATTTTTTTTATTCTTACATATATGTTCCACTTTGTTAGTTGGGCTCTTTATTTCAGGAATAGCAGTTACCTCTTTTAACTCATGTACGTTGGATAGGAACTTCTTAGTTTTAAATGCTTTCCCAGATATCAAATTACTCACAGCAAGTCAATAACTGGAATAATCTCTCTTAAGAACTCTCCAGGACCTTGCACAAGGTGCGGAAGGTGATTAACTCTGCCTGGGGAGGGAGCAGGCATGTTCTCAATACAAAGAGCCACAGGCGTCATCGAGCAGAGGGAGGGACTATTTTTATGAGTAGCGGAGTCCTCATCCTCCTGCCCATGATCTTACCTGGGAAGCTGAGCATGGCAATACCCACAACCCTTCCAGCTCTGTGGCCCCTTGAGAAGGGCCTCCATTGGGGCCTTGCCATTTGCGTCTTTGGTGAAGAGGGGGCTGCAGGGCTGGTGGTTGATCATCTGTCCTTCCTCTCTCTCAACGGCTGCCCCACAGTGGAACCTTTTATTTTTAACCTGTATCTGGTGATTGATGTCCTAAACAAATCCAAAGCAGAAGCCAGGGCCGACGTGGCAGTAGAAACCATTTTTTAGTTACTTCTGCCAAGAATGAGATAGTGTTCTCACAAATCAAAAGAATTAGACAACAGAAGTCATAAAATATTTTCACTTTCTTTCTTCTCCTCCAATGACAATTATAAACTATATGCTTGAGAAGATCAAAAAACAGTATTGACCTTTTCTACTATTCTAGTGTCCGGCATTGGACTTGACATCCTGCCTTAACACCTAATAGTTGCTAAATAAACCGATAAAAGAAGCAATAAGTTTGAACTAAAGAGTTTTCAGGCTAAAAAATAAAGAAATATAGTATCTCTTATCTCCATTTTAACCAACCTGCAGGCTTTAGTCTGGATGACTCACGTGTTTTCGTTCGTTTGAGTAAGTGTGAGAGCACTAGTAGCCCCTTAAGATTCTTTGGCCTCATACATGCCCTTAAGGAGGCAGTGCTGGCAGGGACACCCGGCGGCGCACGGCAGTGCAGTGCGGTCAGAGAGCGTGGAGTGTTAGTCTGTACTAGGTCCAGGTTTGAATCATGACTTTACCACCTAAGTGGCCTTTGATACGTACTTAAAACTTCTCTGAGCTTCAATGTTCTTACCTGCAAGGTGGCAAACTGACACTCCCTAGGACAGCTAGGAGAATTAGGAAAAACCTGCTAGAGGAAGCATGTAGGATGCCACGTGGCCCACAGCGGGCTGTTGCTGAACTGGGCACACCCATTTCATTGCCCTCACCCTCCCAGGAGCCCCCACGTCTATCTGAACCCCTCGTGGTAGAATGGGAAAGGGGAGGGCAGTGACCTTGATGCCTGCAAAGTTATGTGCAGTAGGATTTCTTTCCAGTTTACCCTCTCAAACTGCTCCCTGACACACACTTTAGCCACACGCATGATACCGTTAATAAATAGAAGGAAATCGCTTGCTCTTCCAAGTAACACAACATTGGGTTTTAAGGACAGTGGGACTTAATTAAACGTGCCATCCCGAAGGAGATAATTTAGATCCTGACTGAACTGCGTTAAGGAACAGGCAGGCCTCCTCTTACATACCAGGGTTGTCCCCAGGCATTCCCGGCTCCTTGAGGCTGATCGATCACTTTGTCTTGACTCATCCCTGCAAAGTCAGTTTACAGAGACTGGCACCTCTAAAGTTCAATCCCCCAACACACGGTCCACAGCGTGTCGACACCCTCAATGTGACCCTTCCCATGAGCTTTAGGATGGCCTCAGTCTGGGTGCAGGAATCACTGGGTTCTGAGGGAGAGTCTCAGAAGAAGAAAAAGGCTTGCACGGAAATCAAAAGGTTAGGATGGTCTATATAAACTAGAACCAGCCAACCTAATGCCAAGTTCTGAATGTAGTCCAGTTCTATGCAAAGAAGGCTACCAAACCTTCTGAAAAATCTTCGTCAATTAATCTCGTTGCCCCAGGGACCCTCCCTTTATGAGCTGCAGGGACATCCCCATTAGCAGTGTTAATTTGGGGGGCATGGGGTCTGGTCAGCAGCGGCACCTTGATACCCGTTCTTCTCTTAACTAATGGCCCAAGGCCTCTGCCTGTTCGGGGATTGATCTTCTCATCTGTATATCGACCAGTGTGATCTAAATGAACTCCAAAGTCCCTGCTAACAGTCTGGGGTTATGTGACATCTGGTGGAAGCTCATATGGGTTGTGTTAGAGAGAATTAAACACACTTGATCTCTTCATAGGCAAGGCTTTATCAGCAGCTGAGAATGCCACCTGCCAGTGGCTAAACTGTCAGGGATGAACCAGGTAAACACCAGGCCAGGATTGACAACACCCTGCACATAAACCACTCTGAGCCTCGGCGCACTAGGAAAGAAAGCCTAGTGTTTCCCTACATACGACCCCCGAATCCCCAACACTACTTCTAAATCTTTCAGGAAGGCATTCTCTTTTCCATGATGCAAGAAAATTGTAAAATGAAGGGAAAATGGATTATCGCATCCTGCTACTAATTTGGCAGCGGGAAGGTAAAAGGTAGTAAAATGCCTGAAACCCATTAGGGATGTTTCTGAGACTATTGCTGATGGTTAAGCGCCCTCTACTGGTAGGCTGAGCAGCAAACCACCAAAAGCTGATTTCACGAATTCTGAGATGCCCGCTTCCTAAGGTGACCGAGCGTTTTGCCGTGGAGGATTTCCAAAGGGAAAACAAGCTGATACCAGGTCACATCTCATTCACGAGAAATCCTTTCATGCCTTTACAGAGAGAGCATGCTGGGCTCAGAGACTGAAAATGCTGTTTTTAGAAACTTTTCAGATGGAATGATAGCATCCGTTAAAAATGAAACCGCCAGCCCTGGCTGGGGAGGCTCAGTTGGCTGGAGCATCGTCCAGTAAACCGAAAGGTCACAGATCCGGGTCCTGGTCAGAGGGCGAGCCTGGGTTGCGCGCAGACTCAGTCCAAGCCCGCCACATGCAAGAAACAACCAATCGATGTTTCTTTCTCACATCGATGTTTCTCTCCGTCTCTGTCTACCTTCTTTCCCCTCTCTCTAAAATCAATAAGCGGTCCTCCGGGAAAGACAAAAAAATAAAATCTTATTAAAATTTAGGAAGAGTCATCTAAAAATTATGGACTTTGGGGTGTATGGAAGGAAAGAAGGTTAGCATTCCCGAAACAGAAATGGGAAACGTCTTGGTGACCCAGGCAAATGCACAAGGTTAGGGGTTACCTCCTGCTTTGTGGCTTTGCACGGAGCCTGGAATGTGGTATTGGGCGGTGGGTAAGAGCTCAGGGTTTAGTCATACCCAGCTTTGGACTCCATTCTACCACTTACTAGAGAAATTACCTAAAGCCCCCACCTTTCCTTTATGTGACACTGTCTTCGCTGTTTCAAGACGGTGTACCAGGCTAAGCACACACAATTCAGTCTCATGCCATCGGAAGCCCTGTAGCCAGGGAAGCAGGGACACAGAAGGCTGTAAACATGCCACAGAGCAGGCCACAGGGTTTATGTGTTCATCCCCTCGCATGCGTTTATGGAGTGACCTGTCCGCAGGGCACCGAACTGAGTACCCAGAACAAGGAATTAGACACCGACCCTGCCCTCCAAGGTGGGAAAGTGTGCAAGAAAAGAGAAGCTGTACAGAGCACTATGATGAGGCAGGAAGGTGTCAGTGACGTGAAAAGGGCACATGACCGATGGGAAGTTTTGAAAGAGAAATTATTCCCCCTTCTTAGGAATCAGAAAAGGCTTTTCTTCTCATATTACATTATTTCTAAGATTTCTGAGCTTGCCCGAGCACTAAAGATAAGATTCAGAGTATTTAATAATTCTCTTAGAGAGCTCAGGCAGGGTGAGTAATAATGACATAAAAACCCAAAGAGATGAAAAATAAGGCAATTACAAACTCACAGAAAAAAGGTATAAGAAAGAAAGTATATTTGTAGTATACTACATAGCTTAGTAATGAAGAACACTTACGTCATTATGATAACATAAGCTTAAATGGTTAAATATAACCAAAAAGTATGATTTAACTATATTGGAAAGAGAAAAAGAACAATATGTACATATGTGTATATAAGAATTAAATGTCCATTTTCAAAAAAGTTAATAGGCACTGTATACAAGTATTATATTACGAAATGTTGCTCTATAAACCTAATATTTGGTAATATGGAGGATTAGACTAAAAGAATCAGCTGAAGGTTGAGAGCAGTTGTCTCAAGGGTGGGGCTCAGGGCAGCGGGGGCATCAGTTTCAGGTGCACGGCATTGTAATTTGTTATTTGTACGCCCTCTAGTGCGCTCGCCACCGGAAGGCTAGTTTGCGTCAGTCACTTCTACACATTTGACCTCCGTTCATTTCACCCTCCGCACCCTCAGCCCACCTCTCTAGTAACTACTGTTCTGTTTTCCATATCCACGAGCCTGTTTTTATTTTGTTTGTTCATTCCTTTCTTGTTTGTTTGTTTGTTTGTTTTATATTACACATATGTGTGAAATCACAGTTTTTGTCCTTTTTAATCTGCTTTATTTCACTTAGCATTATACCCTTGAGGTCCATCCTAGTTGTCACATACGACAATATTTTATCCTTTTATGGCCGAGTAGTATTCCATAGTATATACAGCTGACTCATGAACAATGTGGGGGTTAAGGTCACTGACCCCTGCGCAGGCAAAAATCCACATATAACTTCTGACTTCCCTCAAACTTAATCGCACCAGTTGTCCCTCAGTATCCACAAGGATTGGTTTCAGTACCACTATAGATTAAAAAATCCACAAATGCACCGGTCCCCATATAAAACCATGTAAATTAATGCACACAGTTTGCCCTTGGCATTAGCATAATCCCAGCCTTGGACTGTAAACACTACACAATTGAAAAATATCTGTGTATAAGCGGACCCGCGAAGTTCCAACTCGAGTTGTTCAAGGGTTAACTATACACACCACATCTTTTTTACCCAATTCAGTCAATGTAACACTTAAGCTGTTTTGGATGTAGCAGTGCATTTTTTATTTTCAAATTAGTGTTTTTATATTCTTCAGATAAATACCCAGGAGTGGAATAGCTGGATTACATGGTAGTCCTTAATGTTTTGAGGAACCTCCACACTGACTGTACCAATTTACAATCCATTTTTCTAAGAAAGACATACAGATGGCCAACAGGCACAGGAAAGGAAGTTCAGTATCACCAATTAGTGGGGTGGGAAAATGCAAGTCAAAACCACAATGAGATACCACCTCGCACCTGTCAGAATGGCTATTATCAAAAAGTCAAGAAATAACAAGTGTTGGGGTGGATGTGGCGAAAAGTGAGCCTCCTGTCTTTCTAAAATCTGTTTGGAAGTTAAATCCCTGCAAGCATTGGGCATAAAGGTGCAGGAATGACTGGTTATGGTGCAACAGAGCCTGGTTAAGGAAAGAATGGGGGTGGAGGAGGGACAGAGAGGTGGGAAGAGCGGGGGCTGTCAAGGCTACAAATTCTATTTCTTCATAAGGCTCAAAGATCAAGAAAGCTGCCTACGGAAAAGATGTCAAATTTGTAGAACAGAGCCACTCTGCCTGAAAACCTGCTAGAAATTATGCTTTGGGAGTCGGAATAAAAAAGAGGAGAGACATAATTGATGCTGAAAAAGAAATTAAATCCATGCAGAGGATGCAGAGGGAAGATCCACAGGAAATGATGAGAAAGGAAATGACAGATATGGAAGACCACGAGTGAAGATCAAAGGGAGAGAAGGCTGGAATAAATGAATCATAAGCAATTATCAAAGAAAAAATACAAATCAAGCCTCAACTCTTCAAAGTTAAAAAAAAAACAACAAAACCTATAGACAGATGACAATTTCCCATGCTCTCCTAGGCAAAGCAATGTGAATACAGCCATTTAATTCTGGAGTAATGCTTAAATTTAAAAGAGCAATCCAATTTTAAAGCCCTTCAGCAAAAAGAAAAGCTGATGTATGAAAGTAGAAACGAGCAGGCTGAACTTGGAGTTCTTCTCTGCGGCACCAGTGCCACGAGACACTGGAGCTGCACCTTCAGAACTCCCAGCAGAGGCTACAGAAGTAGAAGTTATCTTCTAACAGAGAAGGCAACGGAAAGATATTTTTATTAAGAACTTGAAAAATATCCACTACAAACAATTATTTGAAATCGTTTCCAACTAACTGGGGATACTGAAAATATTGCAGTCTCAAAAATGAGAGAGCCACCTCCACAACTGTGATGAGATTCAGCACTAGAACTAGGGAAACATGGACCGTGTTTACCTCTCTAGGAAAGATGTAAATCTGGATGGAAAAATGAATCTAAAATCAAAACATCTGTTCCTTAAAAAAATAATGTAAAATTCATGATTATATGAAAAAAATCTGAGTTTACAACGTCAGCTAATATTAACAAAGACTGAGAAATATGAGGAGAAGGGAGAGTGGAGGATTGTGTACTCAAAAGATCATTTCCTTCTTGACTCTGAGAATTAGTTCATGTAAAGAAAAAGAGGGCTTTTGAAATATTAAAAGATAAACATCAAAGAAAGTAAAAGCAAAGAAAACATAGTCCATAGAGCAAATAGGAGTAGCAAATGAAACAGCATAAAACAATATTTAAAAAGTATAAAACTATATGTCAGAACATGAAATAGCCCTTTTGTGCTAATAAACGCTGATGTTAAGCACCTCTCTTAAAAGGCAGTGAACGACTCTCAAGTTGTTTTCCCAAAATCTAGCCAATTACTCTCCATAAAAGAACACTAAGAACAAAGGTATATAGAATGTTAAAAGTAAAATAGTATCGGACAAAGATACATTGGGCAAATTCAAACAAAAGGAAGGGGGTGCAAATATAAATATATATATCAGACACCAATTTTCAGACAAAAACATTGGAGGGAGCAAAAGTTCACTTCTTTTGATGAAATGTACAAACATTTATGAGATTAATAAAACAGCAAGGCAAGTTTAACAAAACCTATAAAAATGAGCACACAGTAATACTTGAAGATATTAACATATTGCTCTATTCAGAACAAACCAAACAAGCAGAAAGTAAATGCATATACAGAAATAACGAGATTTATTCAATAAGAAACCACTAACACGCTTACAAATGAACAATGAAACTTAATATTTAGAATCTATAGAATATATTCTTTTAATTGAATATTTAGTTCACAAAAATCCCAAATTCTAAAAATAAAAAATGGCACAGCCTTCGCTCCTATTCCCTTTTTAGACCAGAGTAAAATAAAACTAAAAGTGATCAAATATTAAGCCATAGAAATCGAAATTTAAAAAAATACTCTTCTAAGTAGCTTATGAGCAAAAATTATAGATACCACAATTACAAAATATAGATTTAAGGTGACCATTATACTTACCTCTTGAAGACTGAAAAAAAAAAATGCCAGTTCCAATACGTGTGTCTTATGTAGAAAAGCGACTGGTAGGAAACATCAGTGTGTTAAGAGTAATTAGCTTTGGGTAGTGTTTATTCTGTTTACACATGTGAATTTGTTTATCTGCATGCGTTACTTTTCCACATGGAGTGGATACTTGTTAGAGACCATATGTTTATATTTTGGAGTTGAAAAACTGTTTTGGGGGGATTTCAAGCTCTCATGTCATCTTCAAAGTGGAAGATAGAAGTATTTTAGGGAAGGCGCACCCTCTCGCAGTACTGATGGGAAGCAAATATGTAACCAGCTCTCCTGGAATCAGTGAACTAATCTAAATACAGGTGCTTCACGCTGAATGATGTTAAAAGTTCTGTTTGTCAAAGTAAACTATGCATGTCAATCATTTTTAGGGACAGGATTAACCTAGAATAGCAGGTTATGTATTTTTCCTTAAATTGAATTTAAATTGCGCAGTGCTTCGAATGTTTTGTTTGTTCTTTAGAGATTCATTCTTATTCAGGCGTTCGTTGGCAAGCGAGACTATGGCTAGAAGGACAGGCTTCTCTTGCTAGAACAGAAGTTTCTCAGCCTCTGCACTATTGACGTCTTGGGCCGAATAATTCTTTCTTGGGAGCAAGGTGGATGGTGGCGTTCCAGAGGCAATGAAGGATATTTGCCAGAATCCCTGGCCCCTGCTGGTGGGATCGCAGTAGTATCCTCCTCCCCTAGCCCCACGCCCTGTCCCTGGCAGTTGTGACAACCAGAGATGTGTTCAGACATTACCAAATGTCCACCTGGGTGGTGTGGGGGCAAAATTACCCCTGGCTGAAAATGACTGTACTAGAGGACAGACTCACAGGACGGAACTGGAACCGATTATGGATTCACAGTGTTTCTGTAAACCTGCCTGTGCCACGCTTCGTGAGAACATTGTGGGGGACTGGACATGAATTATCTGGGCTCCGGAAACCAGACTACAGTCCAAAGGTGAGGAATCCCTGACGTGAGTTGGAATTTGGTTGCCAGTCATGGTCTGGTGCGCTCATGCTCTGAGGAGCCAAGAAGAGCCAGGTCCCTTTCCAAAGGCTAGACGAGGGTTAGAAGTTGGGGTCACCAGCCCCCCAAAAAGTGGTCCCAATCACATTAGGGTCAGCAGCAGCAGTAGTTACATGACAGCAAGAGAAGTAAGATGGGGACAGTCACAGATGTCAATCACAAGCCACTAGTACTTGCAGCGACTGCAGGGTGGGTTCACGACGCAGTAAAGGGAATCTGAGCTGGGCACCAAGAGCTGTTACAGTCCACCCCTTGGGCCCCTCCGCTCTGTGTGCCTCTTTCTGACTTTGAAATCCTCTCATCTAGAGGCCGCTTCTCCGGGACTCTGATTGGTGACAATTTCTGGGGAAACATAACAACAGGATTACACCTGGTTTTTCTGACTTGATCTCAAGGCCTTGTTTGACCTTGTCTTCTCTGTCGCTGCTTCCCACCTGCAGGCATAACTGGGCACAGAGGTGCCACGAGTGCCGCAGTGGGTCACCTCCGTGACTCCCTTATTTAGCCCCAATCCTACCTCCTTAGGATGACCAGGTTACAGCCCTTCATGTGCCCGGTAACCATTGTCTCTGGTTGCTGGGCTACCAACACAAGGAACCCAGAGTGACTGTGTGACAGCTATAGCTTTAAGCTTACTGGGATTATTACTGTGTATTTTGATGGAAGTACAGGCCACCCAGGAACTAGGATCTTGAGACTCACAGACTCAAGATCAGGAAGCACAAATTCTCTAAGAGGGTCAGCCTCTGCACTACGGATAGTTACAGGGGGTACTCTGACTTTCACTGCTTGGTTCCTGGACCCATGTTTTCTACCTCTTAGAGACAGAATCTACTGGGGCATGGGTCCCATCCTTAGAATCACATATCATCTCAAAGTTGATACCTCAGCCATATTTTTTTTTTCCAAAGCAATTTTTGTTCTCACCTGAAGACACGTGTAAAGGGGAAGGGAGGGAGACAGAGAGGGAGAGAAACATCAATGTGAGATTGGAACAGACTGGTTGCCTCTTGCATGCACCCTAACTGGGAAATGAACCTGCAACACAGGCAGGTGCCCTGACCAGGCATTAAACCCGTGGCCTTTCAGTTTACAGGATGATGCTCCAACCAACTGAGCCACAGTGGTCAGGGCTCAGCCATACTCTTAAGAGGCCATTCTACTCTTATATCAGGCCTGTAGCTTCTGGAGGATATGGTGTGTGGTAAGACCAGTGGATCCCATGCTCACATGCCCACTGCCAGGCCCCCTCTGCCAACTGTTGGACCGGGAAGATGCTGTGCAAGATTCCATGTAGGAAGATCAAACCTTCTCTGAGCCTTTGGAGTAATGGTGCTGGCTGAGAACATACAGATGAGGAAGGCAAATTGTTACCCGGAACACATGTAGATCTCGGTTTGGATGACTTGCTCTTACCAGAATAGGAGTCCAGTGTAACTGAAGAGCCAACAGCAGCTACTTGGTCTTATTCATGAAACTGTACCACGTAGATACTCAGCTTTTGTCTTTTCTACTGGTAGGTTGGACATTCATCAGTAGAAGTGCAACTTGGCAAGTCTCAGTCTTGATAAGAGGGAGCCAATGCTGTGGGGTGCAGGCACAGCCTCTCTTTCTATTATCATGGCAGTGCCACTCACGAGCTCACTATCTAAACAGTGTAGTGGCAGAAGTTGGCTATCATCCACTGGCTGAGTCCACACACCCAACTGGGTGTTCAATGCCTCTTCTTCAGTGGATGTTCTGCGGTGGTAATGAAATGCAAGACAAAATCAACATACTTGATATGCCCACTCACACATGCCCGTCCACATGTCTCCTCCCCAGACCCCCCTTGTCCCTTCTTCCAGCATTGTTTCCTCTAGGCCATTAACCAACCAGATAAGCCATTTGCCATTGACCATGACTCCATATATGTTCTAACCTCAGATCAGTGATATCTCCACACAAAGTGGATGATCATGAGTAGTAGCTGAAGCTCTGCCCTTTCATCAAGGACTTCCTTTCATTTCCATTATTCAAGGAAGCCCCAAAGTGGGGCTACAGTGCAGAATTCCATTTTCAGTACACCCAAACCTACTGAGCTGACCCATTAGTATCTGGAACACTGGAGTTTTCCTCCTATGCCAGCGGGACAGAGCAAATGATTTATGAGGCCAAGTGCGTGAGCTGAAGGAAAGGTATCGGTATAACAGAGAAAGACGGCATGGGATCTGTGGTACCTAGTGCTCTCTGAGCCTGTTCTACTTCAATCTGGAACGTACCGCTTGGACCTTGAAGTGACCTCCCAGACCTTTTGACTTGGCAGGTCTTACAGTATTCGGTTCATTCTGTGCAGTTCTGGCTCCAAGGCTGTTTGATGCCCCATGATTAGATATTCGGTCTCTATCAGGAATCAGTAGCAGATCAGTTATGTGAGTGTGCTCATGTGGTTTTCATTGTTATGGTAATTTTCGTTGCAGACGGCATGGCTTTGCTAAGAACCCAAGAATTCATAGAAAACCCCATGAATTTACTACTGGGCTTGCTAGAGACCCCATAGAGCGATCCCAGTGGCACAGCAGCTTACGCTGCTGCCTGAGTCTGCTCCAGAAGGGTTTCTTGCTCGGGGCCTTCTTAAAGCTATGAGCCTCTGGCATTTCCAAATAAATGGGTCGGAGTGGCATTTCCAAGGGTAAAATATGCTTCATCTAAAGCCTGAAGAGGCTAGCTAAGCCCTGTACTTCTTTCCGAGTTGGTAGGACAAACACAGAGAAATAACATGCCCTTTACTTGGGAAGGGATGACTCATTTGACCCAGAATACAGGGCCCCTAAATATTTCCCCAATGTATCCTGCCTCTAAATCATTGTAAGGTTTATCTTTCTCTCTCTAGGGTGCATGTGTCTTACCACTTCTTGCTCCTCGGGTCCAGCTGCATGATGTCAGCAACACGGGCTAATAAGGTGCTCCACAGAATGGCCAGATGGCCCAGAGCTTTCCAACAATATAGTGACAGAGAGAAAGTGAATTAACATATCTCTGGGGCAAGGCCATGAATGTATGCTGCTATTCACTCCATATGAATGCAAATTGCTTCTGTCCTATTTGAGGGGTAGTGAAAAGAATGAATTTGTGAGATCAATAGCTTCATGCCACTTACCAGAGTCTCTAATAAAGATACCACTCCCAACACAGCAGCTGCAATTGCTTGTACTATTTGGTTAAGTTTGCAGTAGTGCACTGTTACTTTCCATGACCCAGCTGGGTTTTTGCAGGACCACCTCTCCTGCATCCCTCAAATCTTTGAGGGTGTTACAAATCTTCCATTTCCTCCAAACATGTGATAATTGTTTTACATTTACTATCTTGGCTGGGTTGGGCAGAGTTTCAGGGGCTTCCACTTGGCCTTTATTGCTATAATCACTCAGAGTTTATAAGTCAAGGAACCAGTATAAGGGTTTCTCCAACAGTTTAATATATTCGGAAACTGAGAAAATGAATGTCATATCTCTGGATCCAAGGGACACTGAGAGAGGGCCCCCTGCCATTGGGCATATTCTGAGGACAGCCAGCATTACCTCGCTATCTCACGAGGCTTCTGCCCTGTCTTCAGGGTAAGGGGAGGTAGATCCTCTAACAAGGAGAAATCCTCTCACACACACCCAGAAGACTCAAGCTCTCCTGCACACCCACTGTGATACCCCACCCAAGGCTCAGCATCCTTCCTTCCTTGTCGAGGCTCTGAGGCTCTGAGGCTGGTGTAAGAAACTCGCTGGGGCTGGACATTCAACCTTTCTGAAATTCTGCTACCCTTACAAATATGTCCTGAGCCTGGTCCTCAAGATGACCGGCTCTCCAAGCACAGGAGAGGAGAGGTGACGCCCAAAGGACCTCTGTTGCTTTTTGGTTTTTGTTTTTTTTTTTGCTTTGAATTGACGATTTATTGCCCCAAGTCTCCCTGTTTCTCTCTACAAAGCAACAGTGGTATTCATCTATTGTCACCCAATTTCACAGCCCTTGTAATTACACTCAATTGTTAGAGATAGTGTACAAGACAGAGCATATCCTCCCACCTGTATCCCATCCAAGTTCTTAATGACTGAACCAGTAGAGCATACCCGGGATGATCAATATTTTACTTGCCACTGGGGAGATGGGACCTCCATAGCCAGGAAGTGTAGGTGATTCGAATTCAGAATTTCATCCTTACAGTCAGCTTCCTATGACTACTTGTGGTACTAACTTTCTAGACCGGTTTTCCTGGAAGTAGAGACTGAGACAGGATTTGTATCTTAATTTACTAAAGGGGTGCTCTCCAGAAAAGCATCTTGAATGAAGGAAGCAGGACAGGGCTGCAGAAGGAGCCCCCCCAAATTGAGATCTCAAGTAAAGTCTATTGTCGGTAGTTCCGGGATGTGAGTTATATCACAGAGTTGTCCGGACTTCACATAAGTTGGTAGAACCTGTACATACACAGTGGTCAATTGGCTACTTCTCGGGACAGTGGTGTTGTAACCTACCTGGCATGTCTGGGTGAGGTGGACCCAGTCAACTCAGGGCAACTATCTAGAGAAGACCAAAGGGCTAAGTCATTAGCTGCAGTACTTACAGGGGGATGAACACAGCGGCCAGGTAGGGAGGTCTGAGTGGGTCACCACTGGTCTCTAATGCAAGTGTATATTCTAGACTTTCTACAGTGAATGTGATGTTTTTGTTATAAAAATTTAAAAAGGCATACACTGAGCCTTCCATAGATAAGAGAATAAATATGTGGATTTATTAATAAATATGTGGAGAATAAATATGTGGATCTCATGTTTGCATATAAATTGATACATAGCATAAATTTAAATCTATGCATAGCTTGACATGAAATATGTCTATATACACTTACATATTAACACATATAAATATATATTTAAACATAAGAATATATGGTACACCTTTAGAGGAAGGAAAATGGTGAAAAATATCTACTAACTTGTTCACTGCAGTTTTTACCTCAGGGAGTAGGATAGATCAGGACCATAAGACATTGTCATATCTTTTTAAAAGTTGTCAGAAGTTAGACAGAAAAAGAAAACATGGTCAGGAAAATGTTTAATGAGAGGAGGAAATATTCATAATACCTTAAATGAATTCATATACATTTAAATAATAAAATATAGCAACCAAAATGATCAGTCTGCAGTTATGTGTTCTCAGTCTGGAGAACTTTTATAAATGTTGATTAATGTTTTTAAAGATATGCACACCAAATTACATTATTTCAAGGTGTAACTATAGGTGACAAAGTCCAACAAGGGAGTGATTATTACCAAAGTCAGGGTCATTCTGGATACATTTGGAGGCAAGAGGTTGGGGTCATGGGGAGAATGAGCTTGTGCAGGAGGTCATGGGGTCACAAGGCACACGTCACATTCAATTTCTTTACCTGGGGGCCATTAGGTGGGTTTTTATGTTCAACAGTAACAATGTGCTCCACATGCTTTTGCTTATGACACATTTCATAAGAAAACAGCATAGAGATGTAGTCCACTAAGTCGCATGTGTAGAATGATCTTCATTTATGAAATATATGCAAATAAAAATACTTTAAGCTTGTCATTTAAAATACTAATCATAAGTGATTTAATTTTTCCCCATTTTTCCAAAATTTTCTCAATAAGCCCAAGTTTTTAAAATGATTTTTGAAGCAATGTTTTTTAAGGCATTATCATCAAGAACCTGTAAGTTTCCTCATTTGTAGGGATTAGTCCCAAAGAACTTACTAGTCTCAAGGGGCCCTGGCTTTTCCGTTCAACTCCAATACTGTGCCCAAAACTGTGCCCATTAACATTTTCCTTCATTCTGCCCGAGGCCTCAGGAGGACCTGCAGATGCTCTTCGGGCAGAGCACACGTCCCCAGGGCCCTCTGATGGTCCCCAGCACATATTGATTCATTTCAGTCAGGTACCTGGAAAGACTGGATTGTTCTGTATAGAAGCATTTGTCAGGTTATTTCCTGGAGACCAATGATGAAGAAAGAGGAAATCTTTTCCTTCGCATACAAAGAAGAGCAAATATTGCCTAGGAAAAAGTCTTTTATGCATCTCACGCCCCTGTACACAGGCTGCAGGGGAGAGCAGGCGAAGACCAGATGACATGCTGCAGGGCTCGTGGTGTCCAGTCCTGAGCTCCGTCTCCTCCCCTTGCTAGCTTCATGGCCTGGGCAAAGTACTTAACTTCTCTGAACCTTCGTTTCATCAACTGAAAAGCAACAAATGAGGACGATATGTACCTCATTTGATCTCTGTGAAATTTTATAAACTAACACATGACATGTTTGCTGGTAAGCTCTCAGTGACAGTTATTTGTTGTCATCATCACTGTCATCAGCAGAATTTTTCCAGTCGATTTGGAAGTGAAAGATGTTTTCTGTAAGAAGGCATAAAGAAAAGAGGCTATAGAAATGAACCCCTTTCTTCATGACCCTGTGTAAATGAGAGGACTCCCAAAGAAGGTAAACAAAGGAGATGGGTTTGTTGAATGTGAATTATCTAGTTCAGCTGGTGACCTCTTCTTGACAGACTCATTCATGTGAAAACCAAGTCCCTAATCCTCTCAGATCTTTCTGGAAGCTTGGTTATGGAATGTTAAAGAAAAGTGCTGACTAAAAATGTTGATTACTTTTTCCTAACATGTAAGCCAAAGAAAACTGGCTTTGTATTCCCTGGATGACCTGTCTAGCACCCAAGCAAGAGGGAGGATTGCTGCCAACCCTCACTCCAGGATGCCCAGCGCCGGCAAAGAGTGGCTGTGGATGTGGCAAGGCAGGGGGATCACTGGGCAAGAACCCAGGGAACCGTGGCCTAGGTTTACCACATTGAGGCCACATGGTATATGGAGTACATCTGTCTCCTTGGGAAGGGGAGAGGAATTTGAAGTCAGAACTACCTGGGATCCCAGTCTCATTGCTATCCAGCTGCAAAATTTTGGAAAAGTGTCCTCTTCTTAAAAATGAGGAAGATGAAATAGTTCTGAATCTGAATGCATATTAGAATCACTAAAGGTTGTTTTCTGTTTGTTTGTTTGTCTGTCTGCCTATCTGTCTGCTTAAGAAAAGCTGGTTCTATCCTCAACCAATTGAATTGGAATCTTTGAATCCCCAGGGCAAGGCCTGGGCGCCAGTATGTTTTAAATCTCCCCCAGGTGACTCAGCTTCACGCAGGGAAGGTTGGGAACCACTGGCTGCTTGATCTACGCCGCTGATGTGGTGTTGACAACGTACTGACATTGATGCCCTGCAGCAGCAGCCTCGCACGGAGCATGTCTGTGGGGGACTTTGAAATCTGCGCTGCGGGCTCTGTGTCAAGAAAAGAGATGAGAAAATGTCACTCTCTGAATCTGCCCTATGGTTTCAATGGTCTGTTTGCAGCCCTGAGTCCCTGTAGCTGGCTGAGGATCAGGACGAGAATCTGTTCTCCTGGGCCGATGGCAGGTGAGGCCAGAGGAATTTTCTCACAGTCTTAGCCACGTGGTTCTTTATAGATAGGGGTTCTTTTGATGCTATTAGCATCAAAGCTGAAAATCTCACTTAAAATCTCATTTCAGAATGATGATCATTGACTGCCTCTTCCCCCATGGTACTGAAATTTCTCCCTTTTATTTTTTCAGTTCTCTGGTACTGATTTTTTTCAAAACTGCTACCCGTTCTTTGTCTGTGTGGCCCTTAAAAAATCTAGATACATAGGCTGTTTTTTGCAGCACCGTGACTTGCCACCAGTCTGGTGTCTGAGTGTTTTCTGGGTGAGAAGGGAATCTCCATCTCTGCTTGAGAGGATTGGGGTCTGGAAATCCCTCTACCCACTGCTGGTGAAACGGGCACTCCACCTGGGCTAGTTAGTTGAAGAGCAGATGAGGGTTTTAAGCTACCAACACAAGCTATCACAGCCATTTAAAACGAAGCACTGCTAATAACAGCAGAATTAAAGACTAAAAATCTTGACCAATTTATGTTCTGAGGACCTCTATTTTGTAACTACATGAATACCAAGGCTATTTGTGTTAAAAAATAATATCCAATTGTTCTCCTTTTTATCTAAATATAAAGAATATTGGTTAAAAACTCTGTCAAGGGCAGTGGTTTGCTTGAAAGCCTCAAGGTGTTTCTGGAGTTCCAATATTTTTATTGGGATCAATCAAACTGCATAAATATCTTGGTCTTGCATCCAAGCGGCTCAATCTGTATTGACTTGGCCTCTCTCTGGGCAAAAAGTTCCTTATAAAAGTCCAGGAGCAGGAAAAGTGCCTTAGGAAGAAAAAGCATAAGCAGAATACAAAGCTAAAAATAGCCCCATTTATTCAATATTTAACACTTTGCATTTTTATGAAGCAGGTTGAAAATTTAAGATCCATCAGTGGCCAGGAAAACCAACAGTATTTCTTTAATATTTTAGAACCTGAAGCCACTTAACAGCAATGGAAAGGCCACCTGTTATGAAGTGTGTTTAATCATGAAGCAAAAGGCCAAATTTCCATTTAGGAAAGCCAGCCACCCACTTGCTGTTAACAAGGACGCAAGCCAAACCACCCAGCTAGCACGCGGTTCTGAGGCTGCCAACGGGGGGACTGTCCCTTCCCTGTCCTGTCTGGATCTTCTATTCAAGGAGTTTCCTAATTCCCACAGACTTGCGAGGCCCGGATCTCCCTCCTGGGGCCCTGGTCATAGCTGAGGGATCTGCAGGGGCCTAAGGAGGAGTCCTTACCCCGCCTGTCCAGGTGGTGGCCCTGCTGCCCACCCAGAGCTTTCTCTCGGCCACCTCCACTGCCACTGCCACTGCTGCCCCCCAGGCTTTCACCTGACTCCGAGTTCTGCACCTGTGTGTGCTCAGATCCTTTGGTGGACCTGAATTACTTAGCTCTTGACTCCCCCCAAATGGTAGACTTCAGGTCAGAATTATCAAGATTTAGAGCCCATATTCATTCTACATTTTGCCTCATCCTGTCTTCCCCCAATGCATTGTTCATGCTTTTTTTTTTTACCAGCTATACTGTAATAAAATCATATTTGGTTTTTGTGTCTAATATCTGGCACAGACCTCCTAAAACCCCTGGAGGCTTACGAGGGATAGGAGCATTTTTTGCTGTTGATAATAAGCCCCTTTTGACCACACCTGGGTTTATGCTAATGAGCTGAGTCAAGGTAGGTCCCTGCATAGCTTCAGGATGGGGACTAGTCACCAGAGAAACAAACCACATCTGAGTCTGACCAGGTTTCTACCTCTGACTACTCAGAGCATTCAGGGGGTGTCACACAACATCACAAGGGTGCAGCCAGAAAAATAAAGACTGTTGCAAGTTCTACAGCACAAAGAACCTATCCTGCAAAGAAAAAAAAAAAAAAGGAAGGATAATTTATGGATAAAAGGAGACTTAAGACATGTAGCAGACAATTAAAATATAAATAGAATTGCCCTCATAACTCCAAATCCTTGCCTAACTCTTATGAAGAGCAATTTAACTTCCATAGCCCTACTCCTGGTCTTGAATTCCCAAGCCCACCGAGGTTCTCCCTCTGTAAGACTCCATTCTCTGTAGAAGGCAGTTGGAAGTATTATTTTATCTAGTTTCCCTAGGAAAAAAATTCTCCAGGAGAGAGCAAATAAATAATTCCAGGCAAGGAAGGGTCAAACTCTGATCCCATTTTCTCCATTAACATTCCACTGTTTGTTTTATTTGATGCATAATTCTCTATTAGGACATACAGTTAGAGAAAATGAACATATTGTAACAATCTCTCAACTCATGAGAACACTGGAAATCATCTAAAGAGGCTTAGAATTCGGTGAATAGGTTACTTAACCATTACCTTCTCTTTGGCTTTTTTCTTTCTTTTAATTCTTTGTAGTTCTTTCCATTTTTCTTTTTTAATTTTTTTCTTTTTTCTTCTTTTTTTCTTTTTCTTTTTAGACAGAGGGGAAGGGAGGGAGAGAGAGAGAGAGAGAAACATCAATGTGTGGTTGCCTCTTGTGCACCCCCACCCAGGGATGTGGCCCGCAGCCTAGGCATCTGCCA
The DNA here is from genome assembly GCA_004026545.1 of Mormoops blainvillei. Lineage (NCBI taxonomy): Eukaryota > Metazoa > Chordata > Mammalia > Chiroptera > Mormoopidae > Mormoops > Mormoops blainvillei. The sequence goes on along the minus strand of PVJD01001432.1, from coordinate 180,654 downwards.
TGACTGGGGAATCAAACCAGTGACCCTTTGGTTCTCAGGCCGATGCTCAATCCACTGAGCTACTCCAGCCAGGGCTCTTTGGCTTTGTTTTCTCATGAAACAATTATTGCCATGTACAATGCATGATCATTTTTACTTAGGGTGCACAATTCAGAGGGCTTGTAAGTCCCTGGGGGAAAAAATAGCTGCTAATCCACACATTTTTACTTTTGTTTAGATTTATTTCTCACAATAGAACCATAAAGTTTCCCAGTTAACTAAGAACCTTAGTCTGTGGTAAACGGGAATATCCACAGCCCTCTCCAATCTTGAAATATATTTTTATCCTCTGCAGATAGAACTAAGTTACCATGTCATAACAAAAATAAATTTGCTGATTAGTTCACTTAATCAAATCTGACTGAACTCTGTTTCTAGCAGCAAACACCTGAGAGCCTCAAGACATCTGTTTCTCAGATGTCATCTTCTACAGGTGACTTTTTCTGGTGTTTGTTTGTTTGTTTGGTTGGTTGGTTGGTTTTTGGTTTTTGTCAAAGAACAATTATTTGGTTTCCTCCTCAAACCTTAGAAGGGAGATTCCATGCTGTCAACAGTAATGTCCTGTGGTACCAGAAATCTGGAATAATCACTCCAATCCCAACTGGGCTGGATGCTAGGCAGGGCATCGCAACTAGATAAAAAGTTAGCAAAATAAAAGATCAGGGAGGAGAATCAGAAAAAAAATAACATGGAATTTCATGAGCTCGTGTGCTTCACCCTCAATCTATGACGAAAGGAAGCATAAAGAACTGCTTGCCTCTGACCGAAACGCGAGCTGTACTCCTTCCCCACTCCCCAGCCTGCGACAGGTGGTGGCAATTCTGCCAGTCTCCAACTTTTTATTGCTAATTAACTGGGCTTCCAGTTATATGTGTACTGCTGGCATTTCCCTGTGAATCTCCTCTTTATCTGCTGCCTCCTCACCACAGGAGCAGTGGCTCCAAGTTTCAGACTCGCTTGTTCCCACCCTCTGAAGCAAAATATGACCTTGGGCAAGAAACACTGAGGAGAAGCCTTGCATTAGAAATCATTTGCCTCAGTATTTAATCTGCAGAACTGGTGTTGAGATTCTGGGTGTCTTGCTAAGACGCATCTTCTAGCCGCTGAGGTAACCTGAGCTTATTATCTTGTATTTCCCGGAACTTCTGCCAACTTCTTGCCTCTCTTCCCTAGTTTCTTAGCCAGCTTTCCTGACCTCTGGTGCCTGAACTCCTTGAGGCACTGAACTTTTACCTCCCTAAAATGTACCTGTTTGTCCTTTCCTGAGCCTATTTCACAGAACATGCTACAATAATACTTTTTCGCTGCCTGGCACTCGGGTCCTTTCCTGACCTTACCCAACTTAATGAGTCTTCCTAACAGCACCCTTTCCTATCATTATCTGTCTATGTAGGTACTTACACCAAGGTACCGAGAGATGATGCCTAGACTTGGTTATCTTCAAAATTCATTCCATTTTAAATTAAGTCTAATAAATCAACATGATAAAGTTTTGATTTTAATGTAGCTCCCACTAAATATACATACATTTTATAATTTTTATTATAATATGTATGTATATCCAGAGAAGTTGGATCATGGAGATGTTTTCTGCTACCTTTTAAGATCAAGTTTTTAACAGTAACTCGGGCAGGATGACAGTGAAGTGGTTAAGAAGATGAGCTATTGAGTCTAATGGGTAGGCATTAAAAGTCCCTCTTTTAGGTTTTGTTATGTATCTGCTCACTGACTTGGGAAAAAGTTACCTAACCCCTCTAAGTCTCAGTTTCCTCATCTGTAAAATAAGGATAGCATTAGCATCCACTTGTGGAATCATAGAAAGGTATTTGGTCCTTGTCCTTGGTTCCCGGCACAAGGTTCCTAAAGCCTTCAATTCCCAGAGTGACAATGGTGATAGGAACACCTCCTGTTTTAGGTGGACTGCTTCAGGACGGAAGCTGGTGACCAGAGGGAGCAAGCCTTGGTTTGAAGCTTGACTCTTTCAGGCCCACCCCCACCCATCCCCAACCTCCAAGGAGGGGAAAGTGGCTAGATATTGAGTTACTCCCTAGTGGCCAATGATTCAGCCAACCGTGCCTATGTAATGGAAGTTCTATTAAAACCCCTAAACCATGGGGTTAGAGAACTTCTGGCTGGTGGATGCATGGAGTTGCTAGGAAGGCAACATGCTCAGAGAGGGCCTGGAAGCTCCATGTCCCATGGCCCATGCATCTCCATTAGGCTGCTCCTGAGTTGTGTCCTTATAATAATCTGGTAATAATAAGTAAAGTGCTTTTCTGAGCTCTCTGAGTTGTTCTAGAGAACATTCAAAACTTAGGATTGGGCTGTGGAAACCCTCTGGATGTACCGCCAGTTGGTCAGAAGCACCAGTGACAAAGTGGGACTTGTGATTGGCATCTGAAGTGGGGGAAGTCTTTCGGGACTGAGCCCTTCACTTGTAGTCACTGACACTGGCTCCAGATGAATAGTGGCAGGATTGAACTGAATTGTAGGACAGCCAGCTGGTGTAGGAAAGTTGAAAAAGACACCATGTATTTGTTTTCCGAAGTGTTATGAGTAAAAAGAGTTCATGCCCTCCTCATAGAGCTGTTATGGAAATGCAATCAGGTAATATCTATAAAATACTTAGAGCAGGGCCTGGGTCTAGATCATCACTCTATAAATGGTTATAATTGTTATCATTATTGTTGTGTTGCTGCTATTATTATTATTATTGACTAAGGTTGACATTGTATTGTGAAGATCAAAGAACCTGACCTGAACATAGGTGTGAACGCTTACCCACCTGACATTAAGATTTCCTTTAAGATTTTGGAGTCTTGTTTGACCATTCATTTATATATTAACATCAGACTTTTTACTAAATCACATGCTTGATTTTTATTGAGAATACCAATGAGCATGCTCTATCTAAGATAGCGGTAAACAAAATTAAACTGTTTTTTAAGCTGGAACCCCCAGTACTGCACGTCCTGTGAGTCACAATAGTAAATAACAGCAATTTCTTTATAAATTATTTAAACGCAAAATAAAAAGAGGCACTACTGATTTTTTTGTCTCATCAAACGGGTAGTCTGGCATCACCTTTGGGGTGGGTAGCCGCCATTTGAGGGTAGCTGTTGTAAGGACTTGGACCACACAAGAGCTCTCCCAGCAGTACAATGTGGGGGTGGTGGGAGAAAGGTGGTGGGGTCACGGATGAACCTAAACTAGGACTCAGGGCCAACCCTGAGGGCCTGGACCACCAGTGACTCTGGGCATCTGTTGGAGTTAGTTCATTTGCATGGGAAGAGGTGGCCTGCAAGGAGGAAATTTGTATTTAGTAGTCTGGGAAGAAGAGGAAGATGGAGAAGAAAGCGTGATGTCTATTTATCAACATACCCCACGATGTCGACCTCATGTCCCCAGAGACAAGGGCTACAGGGAGATTTCCATGAGGACTTGGGAGGCATAGGACACTGCCGAATGTTGGGAACTCCCCTCTGTTTATCTACTCTTTGCTTGGGCATCACGTGAGAATGCGGGAACCCTTTGGTTCCTTAATGGCTGGAAGCTCTGGGAACTTTGGAAAACAGTCCCTAAGCCAAGACCTGGCATTCTTGTACCTTATACTATCCTTATTTTATTTTTTAATTCTTTTTTGCTTTTTGCCTGTTTCTTCCTTATATCCCAAATCACTGATTTGAATCTTGGCTCCATCTCCTCCACTGTTGGTTCCCTTCAGATTTTTATGCACATGGTGTAGCCTTCATTTCTGCCTGGATCTTTTTTACTTTGTTGCTGTACTCGATGAGTTCTTCGAGCATCCTGCTATATTTTGAACTCTGCATCTGATAGGTTGGCTATCTCCGTTTTGTTTAGTTCTTTTTCTGGGGTTGTGTTCTGTTCTTTCATTTGGGCCACGTTTCTTTGTCTTCTCAATTTGGCAGCTTCTCTGTGTTTGTTTCTGTGCATTAGGTAGAGCTGCTTTGACTCCTGTCTTAGTAGCATGGCCTGTTGCAGAAGAGTCACCTGTAAATTGTGTGGAGCGGGGCCTTAGGTAATCGACAGGGTGGGGCAGTTCCATGCTTTGTGGCTCTGTGTGGAGTGAGGGCTTGGACAGGGGACAGTGCCATTGCCTGGCTTCTGGAGGTTTGCCTGGCACTCGGCATGTGCAACTGGCACTATTCCAGCCGTTGCCCTGGTGCTAAATCCCAGAGGGGGTGGGCTTGCATACATTTTGAGTCCCTGCAGGCCCTTTTAAGCGGAGTCTCCTGAAAATCTGGCAGTTTTTTCCACTGCCCCCAACAGCCACTGGTTTTTATGGCCAGAAGTTATAGGGCTTCATCGACCCGGCACTGAAACCCTGGACTGCACAGTCTGGCCTGGGGCTGGGATCGCTCATTCCCAAGGCATCCCTCCTGATTTTTATCCACCATACATGGATGTGGGACCACCCATTCCACAGCTGCCGCATCCATACCACACTTCATCTCCACACCTCTCTGCCCTCTCTATGTCTCTGTCCCTCCTACCCGTCTGGATGAATGTGGCTTCTTTAAATCCTTGGTTGTTGGACTTCGATACATCTCAGTTTTCTGACAGTTTTGGGTGTTACTTGTTTTGAGGTCTAGTTGTAATTCTTTTTGTGGTTGCATGAGGAGGCAAAGCATGCTCACCTATGCCTCCATCTTGACTGGAACTCTCCCTCCTTCTCTTACAGGGAGCAAGTTTCTTTCCTTTAAGTGGTTGGCCTGGTTCCCCCCAAAATCACATGAACTTTCAGTACCTACTTCTTTCCAGTCCCCAGGTCACCGTCAGAAGAATGCAAACATGTTAGTCAGGAGGAAGGTTCATGTGGCCCAGTTAGGAGAGAGCCCCAGACTGGGACCGTGAAGAAATCCACTGAGTGTGTTAACCCTTCTGCCTGGAACACGACGCTCTGACTCCCTGGGTCTAGCTCATTTGAGTGTAGAGTGGGAGCATCAGACCAGGTATTCTTCAAAAAAGCCTCGTCCCCCCCTTTTTTTCCCCTAATGTGCTGTAATCTCAGAGTTCTTAATGGTAGGTCAGCGAGCTGACTGGCAAAATGAGAACATGCTGGAGCAGGAAGCGGAACCACTGGGTTTCAGTTTCTGCTTTGCCGCTAGCTCCCACCGTAGCCGTGGGTAAAACGCTGTGCTTCTTGAAATCCTAGAGAAAATGAGGGCCTGTGTTTGATGATCTGCAAAGGCCCTTCCAGCTCTTTCATTCAGTGATCCCATTTTTCCACATATGAAGGGGAACACATTTTGCTAGTGAGGGCAATTGCGTCTGAAGAGAATTACCATCCCGTGACCCTGGTCTGAAACATATTCTGCTTATAGATTTTGAAATGCTTCAGCTGGATTTATGCTCTTTTCTTTTTCTGGCCCATGACTTTCTGCGAAAAGCAATTGCCTGTGGGACCGTATACAATCTATCCAGCATGTCTGGGAAGGCTTTGGAGTCCAGGATCCTCCAGGAAGTTAGGGGAGAATTCTTCCTTGACCTGGGAGCTATAAGGGCCCATAAAAGGATGGCAGCAGCACGTGGGCTGCGCTCTAGAACGCCCCCCACAAAAACCTCGTGTGGGCAAACTGTCAGTCCTCTCAATGGGCCATCTGCAGAAAGGCCTCGCTGTAAGGCGTAGTTAGCCAGTCCCCCACACCTGTCATAGATTTCCGTCTGAGCCTACCCACAGAGGATATCGATCCCTCACACCCATCAAAACATCTGGTCCCCCAGGAAGCTCAATAAAATTCATGAAACCCTGTTATGACAACACGGTGTATACAAAGGGACTGAGAACCCTGATTCCACAGTGAAGGTAATAAAAGAAAATGGATTTCCCCATCACATGGAAAATGAAGTTGGGATTAGAGGTTTATTGTGAGCACAAGATGTGGCTATTACTGACCTTATAGCATCAAACCCTCTGACGCACTCACACACAGGCCTCTGGCTCTGTTGTCATGAAATGATGCCACATCCCCAAGGACAGGCTTTTCCGTATTTTTGAAGGAAGAAGAACCAGAATGCCTGGGATCCTCTCCCCCAGACCTCTAATGTAGTGAGCCATGTTATCCCTTTCCACTCACAAATGCTACACGGGGAAATTCGAGACAGTCAGGAAATAAAACAGCTGATGTAAATGAAGATTAAGGAATACAATACTTGTATGTGTGCATGTATGTCTGCATGTATGTGTGTGTATGTGAATACTAAGCCTTTTTTTTGGCAACTTTTTCCAGGAAACACAATGGATATAGGGAGCCTTAATTTTCCACTAAGCCATCTGTCCGCTTGAACAGGGTGCTTCGGTGTCCTGGGTGAAGGAGGAAGGGCTGGGTTCATCGGGACCTTGAGCCACCAGCACCAGCATTGCCATAGCTTGATAATCATGCTGGAGGGAGGACTGAGGAGGGACAGGGAAAGAAAACAGCAGAGATGGACTCTGAATTCCCGATCGTCTCTGCTAAGGTTTGGGAAAGCCATCACCTATCCTTCCACATGACGTAGCAAAATGTATCCTCAGACATGCAGAGCCGCGCCAATGATCCGGAGCCTTCACTTGGAGCAGAGTGAGGCTTTGTGGGCAGGGGCAAGTTCACTGAAAACTCGCAGACGGCAGGGTTTAGGGATGGGAAGAGGGGCTCGCCACGGAGTCAAGGTGAAGGAATAGACTTCAGGCAGGCGGGACAGTTTCCGGGGCCTGGGATTGTTGGGATCATTCTATTGGTCAGAATGCTCCACCTGAGTGATCATCCTATTGGTCAGACCAGCGAGCAAAATAAAGCTGGGTGCTTTGTTCCAAGCTATTTACTGAGCATGTGGAACGTGCCCACGTCACTCTAGAGATGGCAGATAACGAAGTGGACGAGATGGGCAATGCCCTGCCCTTAAGGACTTTGCATTCTACCAGGGAACAGAGACAAATTAGCAAAAGACAGATGAAAGCACAAGATTATTTCAAACATCAATACGTTCTATGAAGCCATCAAAACACAGTCACGTGGTAAAGAATGACTGAGGGAGGCAGGGGGCTGGTATCCGAAGCAATGGCACCATTGACCAACTGGGTAACCTTGACGAATTACTTAACTTTGTGAGTCCATGTCCCCATCTATAAAATTATGTTAGTAAATAGTATGCATTCCGAGAGATTGATACAAAAGATTAACTGAGGGAACACGTGCACAGCATAACGCCTGACCAAGCATCTTCAGCCTGTGTTATCAGAGCCCCAGGTACATCTGACAGTGACCGTGTGAGTGACCCGAAGCCAGACGTGCCTGTCTGGATCCTGCCTGGATTTCTGCTCACCGAAACCACGAGAGATAATAAAATAATTGTTGTTGTTTTAAGCCACTACGCCTTAGGGTAATTTGTTATGTGGCAATAGAAGTAATTATTTTATACAGAACAAGAGACTTCCTTTCATTGTTTTCCCCTAGAAGAAGAAAACTCTTCCAGGAGGGTTTATGGCCAGCAGAACCCGATTTAAAATACAGAGCCCACACAGAAAATTTGAAGTTCAGTAAGGCCGACAGGTCAGCAGATGACTACGGTCGAAAAGATAGTTCGTTACTCAGAGTTTCTAAGAGAAGGGGGTATGCCGTGCAGGGAGGCCCCATGGGGGAGCCCCAGCATTGGTCAGAAGGCGAGGGAGAGGAGGAACCATGGGCAAGAGCCTTCACTGTGGTTTCTGAGGAGAGGAACAGGGAGTCAAGGCAAGCACTTTTAGGACTGGCTACTTTGAATTATTTCAAAGGTTCTGGTGTATAGGGGCTGTCCCAGATTGTCCCATACCCTGTCCTGGGGTGACTGGGGTGGGAAAACAGTGGCCTGAGTGTGAGAACCCCATAAAAGAGGTGGTCGGTGCATGGGCCCTAGATTCGTTGGTTTCCATTTAAAAAGTGGGGGCGTTGTTTGTTATCTCTAGAAGTCAGCTAATCCTGGAACGAGGTGGAGATCAGCAAGGCCTCAGATGTCAAAGCCTCAAAATACAGAAAATTAAGGGCTTGGCCAACTCGGAGCCTACCTCTCATTACAGAAGAAGACAGTGTCTGAATCCCACTGTTCCCAGGCCAGCGTGTGGGTTTATGATCCAACTGCAGCCTCTGGGACCTGAGGGGGGCATCTTCTATGGAAGGGAGGGGACTTTGATTCTGAGAAGGATTTTCTGCCTTGATAAAAGGGAAACAGGCTCGCCCAAGGAGAAGCCTCCTCCTGTCTTCACAGCTGAAACATTGTCACACGAGGACTCCGAGTTTGAAGCTGCCACATTAGCTTGTGAGCAGGAGAGGATGACCAAAAGAAAAGGCCAAGAGGAAATGACCGGGAGGGTCATAGCAGTGAGCCCCCGTCGACTCCGAAGCCCTGTTATTTGAGCAAGGTCTCTTTCGGCGTTAAGTTACTTGCAACCAGAACGTTGCTGGCTTTGGGGTTCTGGGGTTCCCCAGGATAGAAATTGAGAGGAAGCCCCAGAAAATTTTCCAGACAAATTGTATTAAGCTTACCCTCGAGCCCAAGGGAGGCAGCGCAGAGGAAAGAAAGGTCCTCTCAGCTGGCGCGGGGCTGCCGGCTCTGTTTGGCCGCTTTGATGAGCTGGGGACAAGGCGGGCTTCGACGAAAGGGCGGGCTCATGGAATGACTTCCCTTTCCAGCTGCATTGCCCAGTAACTGTGTTCATGCCTGGGCTGCGGGGGCAAGATGGCCACCTGTCCATTGTTGCCACCCCAGGAAGGCCGTATAGCAGGCAAACCCTGACCCACTGTGTGTGCAGGTCAGCAGTTTAAGCAGGTAGTGAGAAGGGAGATAAAACCAGCTTCCCTGCATTTCTGAGTAGAGAGTGCAGAGGTGGTGACATTTTTGCAGTCAGTTTATCCCCAGTTCTTTCTGACCACCTGCTCTTTACTTGAGCACCTGGCATTTTCCATTCCTGGGCCCAAGGCCCAATGCTGTCCTAGTGCATTACTGATACACTGTGTTGGCCAGTGATAAAGGGCACCGTGACAAAATCACTTGCTTCTAATTCCTGGACTCCACTTCTAACCACCATGCTTTGAAGACAGAGGAATTTATTAATAGTTGTCTTACCAAAATAGCAAAAATTTGGTTGAGACCCATGATCGAGACATGAGGTAGAGACTGGTTATGTGAGGGTTTACTTAAGTGGAGAGGAGACAGATGGGGAATGAAAGTGAGTGCTGGAAGCCCTGAAGACAGGAGTGCACTTCAGGATGCTTTCTGAAGCCAGAGCTGTCTGGGGTTCACGCGTGGGGCTCACACCTTATGGTCGCGCCTGGTGGTCATGCCTGGTGTTCTCTGTGCTGGGACATTCAGAGGCTGTGAGAAGGTGTTTCATGTGGCCACTGGATGCATTTCACATGGTGGGAACACATAGGACACATGTGGACATGCTTCTGATGGTCCCAGCAGCACCCACTAGAGGGATAGAGAGGGGTCAGAGCAACATGCGAGAGGAAGAGCAAAGAGAAGGGGGATGATTCATGTGTCATTTCAATTGCTGAAATAAGCATATATAATAATAAGCAAAATAAGTAGGATGCATAATTTCAACCTACTGAAAAGAGGTGGGATACATGGTGTCTCAACCCTATAGACTTTGCTGAGTATTTTATTTTTTTAATAGAACATTTCCAATCACATGGATTTATTGAAAACTAGTCTTTTATGTTAAGTGAAATATTGTTATCTTGAGGCTGCAATCTGCTGGTCCTTGGGGGGAAAATGTTATAAATAAGAGGAAATAAAGCACAATTAGTGAAAATCCAAGGTGACTGGGAAGCCCCTGGCTATGAGATTTCTTCCTGGGTGGTGTTTGGTGATTGTCTTCAGCTGAGGTGGTGGGGCGGCGGGATGTTTAATTACTCTACTCGTTCCTGACTCTGTTCTACTTACTCCCTCTCTCCACATTTGCCTCATCCGTCCCTTTATTCCACACGCTGAAAGCTAATAAGTGCCTGACAAGACACCGGGGATACAGTGTTGATAAAACAGGCATTATTCACAATACAAAACTATGTGCTTGGTCCCCAGTGGCCAGTGGTTTATTGCTGCTGCATACATAAACACAACACAAAAACACCATGACAGTCACGATCTCCAGCTCTGATTGCTTCAATAGTGGCCAGTTGGCCCCGACCCCTCTCTCTGCAGTCGCTGCCATGTTTTCCTCCTCTCCTTTGGCTAGGAAGCCCTAGGAATAGGGGAGCTCAGATGAGACTCTTCTACCGTGTCTAGTACCCACAAAACAAATATACTTCAGATAAGACGTTAAATTCGTTTAAGCGTCTTTATCTCACTATACATTGGTTTTCATGCATGCATGTTGCCACATGGCCTAGGAATCGGGGTCGAATAAATGCCAACTCAGTAATATGCCATACGCCTCCCAGGGGAAGGGGCAGCGGCAGGGTATGGACGACAGCGAGAAGGGCGCGAAGGTATAAAATGCCAGTACTCGTGCTCTCCTTCCCTCCTGGGGTGCGTAGGGAGAAAAAAAACAAAACAAAACAAAACAGTTTTTTCTCTACTCTTACAGCTTCTTGGCTGAGATCCCTTGTAATAAAAGACAGATTAACAGGAGAAAAACTAGCAGAAGTTTATTAACATGTATCTCTCCTGCACACACGGGTGAGACCGAGAAAAACTGAGTAACTCTCTGAAATGGCCTAAACCTCTGAGTTAAATGCCACCTCTGGCTAAAAACAAAAGAAGATGCTGGGACAACAGTGACCAGAAAAAGCACACTGAACACGGGTAGAGTTGTTCCTTGGATTTAAGTCTGCGCCTTCCCCTTCGATTAAGAGTTTCTAGAGATGGTCCTTCTCCACCTCCTAGTACAGAGAGGACACCCTTACAAATGCCAAATTCCCTCACAAAAGTGTACGTTCTATTCCCTTGTCAGGGCTTTTGCTACATCTGTGGTTTCTTAAAAATAACAGGCTCAAAATAACCCTTCTGCCGAAGAGGCATATTTTGGGGCAGCCGACTCTGCTGCTCTTTGATGGAACCTGGGGGAAGGCAGGGAATGTGGACAATATTCCTGGATATCCCGATGAGCAGTGCGCATTTGGCCACCGAGGGCAGAGCCAGGGGACAGCTGCAGGCCACCATAAGGAGTCACATGTGTCGCCCGCGCCACATCCACCGGAGCATGGCCAGGGCAGCTTCAAAGAGGAGGCCGAGAGTGGGGCCTGGGAAGCGAGGGCCGCGGTCCTACAGGGCAGCTCTTCACACCCAGACGCTACTCACCCAGAAGCTCCTTCATGCAGCTGGAGAGGCACACAGCCCACTACCCAAAATATGCCTCTTTGACACAGGATGATTTTGAGACGATTATTTTTAAGAAATAGCAGACACAGGAGAAGCTCTTAAAAGAGAATACAATTTACTTTTTGTAAGGAAAATGTACACTTATAAGGGAAATCTCCATTTATAAGGGCGTCTCCCTCTCTATACTGGGAAAAGGAGGTTGACTCTAAATCACTAGAAACTCTTGTCAATGAAAAGGTGTCTTACTTAAATCTGCATAACGACCTTACCCTTGTTTATTGTGTTTTTTCCGATAACTTCTCACATTTGCCCCCCACCTCCACTCTTCAACATCTTTCCTCTGCCTTTAGCTAAAGATGGTATTTAACGTTGTGGATTAGGCCATTTCAGGGAGTTTCACTGTTTTCCTGGGCCTCTCCCAATTATATAGGAAGTATACACGTTATGAAACTTCTGTTTGCTTTTCTCTTGTTAATTTGCCTTTCATTACAGGGAGGGGACTATGGGAGGGCATGAGAATAAGGTGGGAGGGGTCTCTGCCAAAGAACCTAGAAGAGTAGAGGGAAAGTTATTTTTCCTCCCCTACACAGCCAAGGAACATTGTCATGGCAACCAGGAGACCCAGAAAAATGGCACAGAGTGCAGAAAGCAATGCAGGGAAAGCCAGCAGGCCTGCCACGGGACCCTCTGTCATGGGGAAGGGTGGCCAGCTGAGAAAGCTGGGGTGGGGGGAGCCTAAACTCAGCAACGGGAGCCAGCAGGGTCATTGGTCACAGGAGAACCAGGGTGGGACCAAGTCAGCCAGGAAGGGATGGGCTCTGAGTATGCCGGCTGTCACACCCACAAAGGAGAGAGCCAAAGGACACCGCGGTAGAGACAGAGGGCCTGGGATTGCCCAGAACCAGGACCCGTATGTGCATGGGAACCAAGCCTTCTCTCTAGTGCTGATACAGGTCACGTGGGCCACTGAGGATTCCCGGAAGCCACCGAGGAAGGAGCAGGAAGAGGGAGAAGGAATCTAAAAATCTGGCCATTTATCTTATAAAAAACAAAACAAACAAACAAACAAGAAAACAGGATACCCCGAAACCTATTTAATTCAAACTAAATTAGAATGCCATGAAGTGGTAAGTTTAAGTCTCGACTCTTCTCCCTGAACCCCCTGGTATTATAATCAGCAGAGTGCAGCTGGTGGAGATAAGATTTTTTTCTTTTCTGAGTAGAATGTGTTAAATTTCAGCCCTGCTTCATATATAACCAGGGTGCACCTACTAAAGCAGGTGTATCCAGTTGTGGTTCCCTGCCCAGCTCCCAGGGACTGCAGGCCCAGGAGGCAGGAGACCATGCTCTGAGGGTCACTGTCACGGAGTGCTTCGGCGGGGCCTGCCTTCAGGGATGAGCAGGTGTGTGGACAGCCGGCAGCCTCAGCAGCCCCCAGGCAAGCAGGCCCTCCAATCATGATGCCCTGGAGCTAATCTCTCTTCTAGTGTGGGCTCCTCTGCATGGTTGAGACATTAATGACCCCTGAAGAGTTGGGCCTAGTTGCACTGAAGCCCAGATCCGCGCCTGAAAAGGGTGGTCATGGCTAATCACTCCCATTGCCAAAATTCCCATTTGTTCTGCACTTTTAGTCACACCAGTGTGAACAAAGAACCCAGCCCCATGCCTGATCTATAAATATTGTGCACAGGATACAAAAGCCATGTGATCTCCTGCAGTTCATTTGCTCATTGACATCGTTAGGTCAGCGTTGTTCCCTCTGGGGACTCAGAGATGGAGTTGGCTGTACCAGGAAAGGGTAAAAGATTATCTTAAATACCACAAAAAAGAAAATATATGCCTTTTAGGGTCACTGAAGATCAGGGGTTTTTTTTTTTGTTTTTTTTTTGGTAAGTACAAGGTGCTACACAGGTGGGCAAGGAGAGAAGGATGTAAGCGGATGAGGGGAGGGGGTGGTAACGGCAGCAAAACCTCCTATTGTACAAGGCGAGCCTTGAGCTCTGTCCAGCCCCCCTGGATGTTTGGCCACTAAAAGTAAAATGGGAATAAGAATAATCATTCATACAATCATATATTGACATACATGATACATATAAGAATGCATATATAAATAATATACCCATTTATATATATATATACATACATGTACATGCACATACAAATACACATATACCAACTTAAAATCAACCCCAGCAGGTAAGTAGAGCATATATTACTTCACATGTCATCACAGGTGTACCCCTGAAAAATTAACTGAAGCAGATAGTGCTAGTTCTCTAGCCATTCCCCATTCTCTTATTCTTTCTACCTATCAAAAGCCCAGTATTGTTCAGGGTTATACCTGCTTCCTTATAATTTAGGAGAAACTGATGAGCTGATTCTAATTATTCTTAGCCAGTGGTTTTTGACATTGACAGTCTGAAGAATTTTTTTTTTTAAAATATGCCTGATTTTAACCCACAGGTTGATTTGATCGGTCTGAAGTGTGCCCTGGGCATTGTGCTACTTAAAAGTTCCTCAGGCGACTCTAACATGCAAGCGAAAGGTCAACCCCCTGACTTAGGCCAATCATGGCAACCCCATCCTTTCCAGCAGTAACTGCTTTAAGGGAGACGTGTGATGGGTTTCTAGCTAATGAGCCACACAGGGAAACGTGTTTTTGTTCCTGAGGCAGAGGTGAGAGTTGTTGAACTGCCTCTGAGTGTTGTTGGATCGAAACGTGTTGGCTGAAGTCACTGTGACCGCCTTGCTGCCTCCCGAGGGGGAGCCCAGCACCCACAGGAAGCCAAAGCCAAGGAAGCCGCAGAGAAGCAGGCCCAGAACCTCGAGCCGGCGCTCCTGCGCCTGCCCATTTCGTGGACCATGTGTGGGAGATGAGGAATCTCACTGTTTATACTCTGTTAGGTCAGGGTTGTCCACTACTGACCACAAAGGCATCCTGACAGAAACACTAAGCGATACAGCTCAAGTCATCGCTTAAGACAAAGGTGGATTCAGATGCTTTCATTTCAGCTCCAGGGCTCTTTCCACAAAATTATACTGTTTCTGTGTAGAACCCTGGTCAGGATCTCTTGACCAGAAAATCGCCCAGGGACCCACTTTGGGCCAGTCATCAGGAAAGAGAATTACTACCATTGTGTCTTATGAAGTGAATTGTCTTGTTCTTACAAAAGTGTGATGGTTAATTTTATGTTAACTTGACTGGGTGAAGGTATGCCCAGATAGCTGTGAAGACATTATTTCTGAGTGTATCTGTGAGGGTGTTTCTGGAAGAGATTAGCATTTTAATCAGTAGGCTGAGTTAAGAAGATTGCACTCACTAATGCAATTAGCACTACCCAATCCATTGAGACCCTGATGAAAAAAAAAATAAAAGGCAGATGAAGAGTAAATTTGCCCTCTGCTTGGACACTGACCCTCTTGGCTCTCGGGCCTTCAGACTGAGACTAATACTTAATCACTGGCCCGCCCGGTTCTCAGGCCTTTAAATCCCAACTGAATCACACGACCACTTTCCTGGTCCTTCATCTTACAGATGGACGATCTTGGGACTTCTCTGCCTCCACAGTTACATGAGCCAATTCCTATAATAAATCTCTCCTCTCACGTATTTGTATCTATTATGCCTTTCTACCTATCTTTCTATCTATCTGCCTATACTGGTTCTTTTTCCCTAGAGAACCCTAATACAAAAAGTGTTTTGAGTTTGTTCCCTAGCAACTTCCCAACCAATCACATTAAACCGGGGAGGGGGGTGGAGCGTAAGGGTGGCGCATCACATATTTCATTTTTCTAGACCTGTAATTGGGCATGTCTATTTAAATGAAAGAGAAACGAAGTCACTTAATAGAATTAATGAGAAGAGAAGGCCTTTGGGAGCCAGGTGATAAAGATGTGCATAGCCTTCTGGATGCACAGAAGGGGTGGTTTGCTCTAGGATTGAGTTATTAGAAACGGCTATGTCAATTTCAGGCTCCCCTAGGAACACCAGGGGGCGCAGTGCCTCAGCGGGTAGGGTCAGGTGAAAATGAACACATAGTGGAGGGAACGAGTGATACAGAGGATGTAAGAGACATTACATAGAGGCAAGCAGAAAGAGGAAACTTTCAAACTTGAGGCAGCTTGTCCGAAGATGAAACCAACTGTGATGGATAGCATTTCTCTCTCTCGTGTGAATAAACTAGTGTATCCTTAGTGACACAAATTGAGGCAATATTCATTTTAAAGACAATTCATTGGTTGCTTAAAAACATGCCAAACATCGAGCATTGCACTGGATCTGTCAGCGTGGGCCTACCATTCAAATAAAATGAAAACAGGATGTGCATACAATGGGAAGAATGAATTAACCACTCAGATCATGGCTTTGATTTTGTGTTTGTATGTTTGTTTGCTTGTTTGTTTTTTAACTGAGATGATGGTAAATACAAAGACAAAAACCAAATTTTTGATCAGTTGACCTGGTCCAATCAATTAAGACAGTTCCAAAAGCCGCATTGATCATTAAGTACTTGCTGTATTCATCCCCTTAATATCTCATTGAATCAATATTCACTAATCCAATTCATTCTTCAGGACTCTCCAAGTAAGCGACTAAATGGGCACCTCACCTCCCTCCACACTGCAGTTTCCTCACCTCCAAGGGGAAGGTGAGTCTAACGAACCCACAGGCTATGCGTGGGGCATATTTGGTAAAGACGTTTACCTCATTTGCAAGGAATTGTGATGTCAAGCCAGTCATAACTGTTACCATTAGCCCATAAAATTCATTTCAAGGCTGGGACCACCCATTAGGCCAAGAAATAACTTATCTAATGGGATCTTACTCAGGAGAAAAAGAAAGGCAGCCCGGGTGTCTGGCGGTAGGCTGAGCTTTCTAGGCCTCAATGTCAGGAACTGGCAACAACGAATAACCCAACTTATTCATCTACAGGCGCATTTCTGGTGGCCTTCGGCTCAAGGTTACTGACACCGATTAGATAGAAAAATAAGTGAAACATTCATCCAGAGTGCCATATATTTCTAATTAACTGTTTAGGGCCCTACTAGGAAAAAAAAATAAGGATGTGTGAGAGAATGTTTGCTTCAGTGTAAGGTTAAAGAGCAATGGTTGTCCTTGATCACCCTTTCAAATTTTGTAGCCTCTGCTTCTGACCAGATGCCCATGGCCTTCCCCCAATGGAACTCCTGTATGGCTGCTCACAGCCACTCTACAGACAACCAAAATGGTCCACTCGGGAGTCTGCCCCAACGCCGACTCACCCAACACCCTACTGAATGTATTCCTTAATTAAGACACATTTAAAAGAACTTAAAGATCATCTCATCCAACTGCGTTATTCTACCCAGCATGGAATGGAAGGAAGCTCATAGGTCAAATGTGTTGTCTGAAATTACCCAGGTAGTTAGTGGCAGATCACGTTTGGAACCCAGCTCTCCTGGCTCCCAACTCAGTACTCTCTCCACAGTCATTTAGCGATCAAATTTAAGTTATGAATGTTATTTATTGGAACAAGTCAATTTGACCAACATTACTTAATATACTACATATAACTAAAATTCAGAGAGCCACATGTTGGGAATTCTCATTAACATTCTAAATATATTTTGTATACATGTGTTCAACAAACTTTTTGATTGCCTCCTATATATTTTTATTTCCTCCTAAACTTTTATACCTTCTATATACTTAATAAATATTAAAGACATAACAGTCTAGAAAGGCGCTCAGATGTGTTCACAAATAATAATTCTAAAAAACATTTTAAGCAGTTAGCTAGTATCTTTAAATGGTCCATAGTAAACATCGTGGGAATTGGAGGCAGGTGGGAAAGGAAAGGAGCAGTTACCTCCAGCTGTGAAAACAAGGAGAACCTCAAATGGAAGGGATGCCGTTAGCCCCGAGGATGGCGAGGCTCTGGCTACTAAGAGGCCGAAGGGGCAGTTCGGCTGGAGAGAAGGGGGTGAGTCGGGGCAAGCTGTTCTAACAGGGAGTGCCAGCTGTTGGTGCGGAAACACACGGAGACCAGGAAATGGGCGAATAGTGAGCCTCCGCTGTGTACACACTCTGACCCCTCCCCCACTTTTTACTACTCACTTTGGTGAACTTTGCAGGTAGTTATTTTCACCAGATAGACTTCAGTGACACATTGTCCTTTCTTAAACTCCTAGGAACAGTAAAAATATTTAGCTCAGGATTGTTACAAATTTAAATTTACATACAGTGTCAATCTACTTTATGTGATCTAATTACAGAAATACTGAGAATTCAGTTACAGAATGCTGGTTAACCTCAGTCTCAAGAAAGAAAAAGGAAAGAAATCCCTGCTCACCTCCCTCAGGACCATTTACTTGTCATCCCCCCGGGGATTGGGGGGTGGGGCGGGGGAGGCCCTCAGCATCAGAGGGACACTAATTTCTTTGTTCAGGCATCTGTCTTTCCCAGAATGCCGCCTGAATTCTACTACTGACATGGTCCATATGGGGTCATCCTCTGAGCCAGGTGCCTCCCCTCTTTCCCAGGGGACACCTGAGCCACAGACGTGAGCAGGAGAACCTCAGGCCGTGACCATCTAAACTGTCCCCAGTCATGCCGCTCAGAGGTCTTTCTTGACACTTCCTTTCAAGCCCACTTTGCCACCCATTGCAATTTTTACAGCTCCCTGGGTCCTCTCCAGGCTCACAAATGGAAGAACAAGACTAGTACTTGCCATCCTGTGTTCCCAGGCCCTGGTGGCTGATTTGTTTTCTCCTGGCATCACATCTGCTGTAAGTCACCATCATCTTCTTTGGTTGACCTTCATCTTCCACGGGCCTCTTTTCTTGGCTCCTCCTCTCTTCAGTGGGCCATCTCTCTCATCACTGTTATGACAGTCCAAGACGATTATTAACACAAAGCAGCTCTCACTTCTAGTCATCTCACTCTGCACCTCAATTTTAGTGTTTTTCCTGGGAGTCTACCAAACTCCTTTCCCCTCCTCGGACAGGGAATGTGAAGAGTGAAGGTGTTTTATGCAACAGGGAGGCATGCAGGAAGCCCCGTGCCAGCCTGGCCACACTGTCCCGCCCTGTAATCCTCAGTAAATGTATCGTCATCAAGGAGGGGCCTTGGTGCTGAGGTTCTCCTTGAGATTGCTCTGTCCACTTTTTCCACACTGTTCATTCTATTAAATCAGAAGAAATGTGTGACTTTATCCAGATCATAGGTCTGTACCAAATCTAGGGGGAAGAACGATCTAAGAACCTTTGGAGGCTCAGAAATGTAATTCTCCCGCTTAATTGGAGCTGACCTCTCTGGCATACACCGTAAGGAAATTGCTGAGGAAAGGACTGAGGACTCATTTCTCCTAGACAATTTCTGCATCAGTACGTAAATTTGCAGACATGTATTGAGATTTTTTATATCTAGTTCTTTTTTTCCCCTTCTGATTTTATAAGGTAATTCACATAAGCATCTAAAATAATGGATGACATACACTCAGTTCGCAATAAATGCCATTAGCGCCTCCTGCACTACTGCTTAGATGACAAGCAAGGCAACAAGGCTTAGGAATAGCCCCTTTCTTGTGTTTACATTGTGTTTGCATTGTGTTTACATCCTAGAAGAAGTCACCTAAGCAGAGATGAGTATGTGTCACAGGGAAGGTGTGTTTGTTGGTTGTCCCTTTTGGGGATCTTCACCCTCAGGAAGCAGTGTGGAGACAGGAGTCTGGCCCTGTGCCCTGGGGCACAGTCTTCTCAGGGAGAAGTACGAAATGCCACATGCGGCTCTACAGCCCTCCATGGTCGGAACATCGGATCTAAGACCGGAACGGCGATATCAGGACTTAAAGAGCTTTCCAAATGGCAGCTCATCTTGTGAACTCCTGGGCAGTAGCTGTTTAAACTTCTAAGAGGTCCCTCAACACCCCAGTTTTTGGTCTGATACTGTGCACCTTTTGAAAGTGGGCATGTGCCTCACTGAATAACTCAGACAAAATAGGTTTATCTAATTTTCAGTGTCTTAAAGTCAGTAGGATTATTTGCATCCTATTTTGCACAGGGAGTTGGTCACTGGGCTGCATTTCTTAATTTAGAAATCTGTTGTCCTGCCACTCCACCTTCTCCCTGTCCTTAGTGAGAGAAAAGGGACGTGTGTCCCAGAGGTGGGTGAGTTCTGCTTAGCAGGAAGGGGCCATTTGAAAGTACTGGGCCAGACATTGGAATTTGCATAGTTAAAAAATGAACACAGTGGTGATGTACTAGGTATTTAATATTGGATCAGTTTCCAGCGTGTGTGTGTGTGGTTATTAAGAGGACTTCTGTGCACTGCAGGAGGTGGAGGTTGATTTCATGTTTCCAGTCTGAGGCAAATGGCTCTGTAGTGCCAGCCGCCCCAGGGACCAACCTGAATCCTGCCGCCAGCAGACCCATTGTCCCCGTCCACAGTGTGTGTGCGCCTTCCTAACGATGAGAATTTCCCCTCAGTCTTGAATGTTACAGGGGGTGCCCTAGGAATCAGGCAGAAATTTCTCCTCCCATTCGTGCCTAAGCGGTCTCCAGAAAGCAGGCTGAGGCAGCTGGTGCTCCCTAAGATTCTAGCAACGGCAAACGGGACACAACTGGGGCAAAGCGTTGTCAGTCATTTCTGCTTTTGCCCTGCAATTCTGGTACTTCGTCAGGTTCTGAAATGCTGCGTTCCCAGCCCTGACCCAGAGCATTTTTAGCTCAGTTTCACAATTTCTTCAAAAAAAAAAATCCCTATGATTATGCCTCCACCCCTCTCTTCCCTTTGGACTTAAGACTCTCCCCGCTTGGCTGCTGCTGCCCTGAGATAAGGCGGTGCTGTTTTCTCCATCATCCCCCAATCGCACATTATCATAAGAAAGTGCCAGGCATCCATCAGCCCACAGCCCCTGATTTATGCTCAAAGTTCGGATTATCTGTTAGGCTCCAAATCCCTTCAAAGGACCAACCTGATCAAAGAGAATCACCCACCAGATAAAATTTGAATATAGCTCCCGTGCAATAGAATGACAGCCAGGATTTTTTTGATTTTAATCTCCAAACTGCTTCAACCTCCCCATTTTGTCAAGAATTGTTCTTTATCCACAGCGTAGGACCCACAGAGCAATTTTACAGTCATTCTGGCATCTTTCTGCTGGGTTCTGCCTGGGGAGCCATTGACAGGGTTGGCCCCACCCCGGGGAAGGAGCCTTTGCCCTCCAGCAGCTCCCTGCGTGCAGGGAGGGCATCAAGCCTGGCTCCGCCCAGAGCCCCCGTAGCTGAGCAACTTTACCTACATGGATTAGTCCTACTTAACAACCAGTTGCTGACTTTGACAGTGTGTAACCAGGAGAAAGCCTAGATTGAAAAGCAGTGTATTCCATGTTGGGTGGCATCTCAGTGATAACATTAAATTGGATACCCCTTTAAACCCAGTCACTCAGTTCATTTGCTCAGCAAATATTTATTGAATGTCCGACGTGCAAGTTACTGGTGAACCAAAGAAGTACATCACTGGGAAACTTAATTATCTAAAAATAAAACAGTTACCTGTGGAATCAAATAAAAAAGAATGGAGATTTCCAGTCCAAGAGGAGAATCTGAAACCAAGTACGCCCTCCCCCCACTCCTTGTTCCAAATTCATCGTGAATTGATCGAAGGATCTAGCATGAACTTTTGGGGGGAAAGACACATCACTATGGAAACTAAGAAAGGACCATAGCCACTGACCGCAACTTTGTGGGATACCTGAAAGATATAAATCAGATAAGATTAGATGGATATAAGAGTTTATTAACATGCAAGTAATCACCCTTGGCAAAAAGTGTACTAAAAAGTGTGGAGAAGAGGAAGCAGCAGGACAGAAGGCAAAGATAAAGCACAGAGAGCTCAGCTGGAGGCAGAGGAAGGCAGCGGAGATGTCTGACAACACCTCCCAGGGAGCATCTGTGTGCGGCAGGAGTCCCGCCTGAGGGACCTTGGCTCCTGCAGACCTGGGGGGCATGTGAAGTAGAGATAGGCCGGTTGGTGAGTCTGGCTTCAACAGGCTATGGCAAAAGATGAAGAAGTGGCATTTTCTACTCTTTCTGGCTTTTTCTACCTCCAGTGTCTTCCTTCCTGGCCGCCTCCATCTCCATCTGCAATGGAATAACAGAATAAGCCTAGAGAAAATCCACTTGTCTCTGCCTTCATTTCTCTGGACTTGGGGGATTTGAACAGCGACCCAAACCCACTGAGTTCTTCCCATCTCCCAGTACCAGGATCCATGATATCTGGAGAAAAATTAGCTGACAACAGGAAGAATGCAACAGTATTTCAACAGCCAGGGAGTGAGTCACAGTTGTAGAATCTAGTGTTTCCTTTGGAAAAGATTTTCTGAAAGAAATACAGTAAAACTATGCAATTTTAAAAATGTATATTTCCAATAGGATTTTGGGAGAGTTATATTTCTGAAACAAAAGCAAGCAAATTCTCTCATCTTCCATATTGTAGACAACAGGAAGTTACTCAGTTCTTAACACTAACACAAAAATGTGTTCAATTTTTTTTTTTTGGTTCTTTGACTATAAAGATTTCCAGTAGAAGAATAAAAACATTTCTGAATAATGTATTGTCTTGAGGCGGTTAAATTCTAAAACAGTGTTCTGAACCACTGGCTTGGTTCCGATAATGGCTGAAGTCTGCATATCTGACCACATCTCTCACTATTCCCATTGACAAGGACCAAATGGACAACAGCAGGACAACTGCAGTATCTAGAGTCGGTAATGACTCACCCATTAGCTGGAGCTTCAGTGTCCCAGCAGGCAAAAGTAAGGGTGAGAGGTCAGGGAGTAGAAAGGCCGAACCAATCACCCTCAGGAAAAATGGAAAGGAAACCCACAGAGACCGAGAACGAGAATCCACTCTCAGCCAGCATCATCTACGCTGACTTTCAAATCCGGAGCTGAGGAAGACCGTCGGAAGTACAGCCTCTGCACGTGAGATAACGGGGTGCAGAGTCCATGGCGCCGGCTCACTCACAGACACTGACAGGTCCAGACTGCTGGCTAGTCACTGGGCAGTGGGGTCCCCTGAAGGGGGTGCTCAGCCCCTGCCAAAGGGGAACTCTGTCCCAGCTTGACTGGGGTTGCCCATGGATGGGTTGCCATGGACAAAGAATTGCACGGTGTGCCACGCAATTTGTGAGAGAGCCTATCCCGGCTACCTAGGGTGGACAGGAACCTCCCTCTCTAAAAATGAACAGCCGCAGAAATATCCCATATGCGAGAATAAAAGGCAACTGGAAGGTATACCTGAAACTTTGGAGCAAATATCCCCTATTTCACTTTCTGCCCCTGATGAAAGAGTCCTATAAGAAACAAAAAAATGTTTAATAAACTTTAAATGTTGGATAATTTTAAATTTATAGAATAGTTACAAAGATAATACAGAGAGTACCTATATATACTCTCACCCAGTTTCCCTAATGTCAGCATTTTACATAACTATGGTGTATTTATTGAAATTAAGAAACCGACATTGGTAAATTACTATTAACTAAATGCCATGCATTATTTGCCTTTTGCCGGATTCTCAGCTAAAGTCCTTTTCCAGTTACAAGATCCACAAGGGTACCACATTACGTTCAACAATTGAGTTTCCTTCCTTTCCTTTACTGTAGCCTAGTCTAGTCCTTCCTTCTCTTCTAAGACATTTTTCAAGAGTACTTGATATTTCATGAAATGACTCTCAATTTGAGCTTGTCTGATATTTTTTCTCATACTAAAACTAAGGTTGTGGATTTGGGGGTGGGGTGGAATGCCACAGGGGTAGAGTGCCCTTCTCGTCAGATTCCTTAAAGGGTACATTGTATCAGCAAGGCTTCCCATGGGTGATGCTAGCCTTGGTTGCCTGGTGAAAGCAGTGGTTACCAGGTTTCTCCACTGTAAAACCGCTGGCTTTTCCTTTCCACACTTTCTTATTTGGAAGACAGTCTCTTAATCTAGCTTACACTTAGGAAGGAGAGATGGGGTTGTTAACATTTTATCTCCTGGAGGGAGTGTAATGAATATATCTGTCTACCTATATCTATATACAAGTATATTTCTATATATACAGCATTTGGAAGTTTTCTATAACGAGAATTTTATCTCTTTTTCCCCACATATTTACTTGTGCACTTAGTTGTTTAAATATGGGTTCACGTATATTTACACTTTCCGTTAAACTTCAGTTCCACTTCATTTGTTCTCCAGTCATTCCAGCGTCGGCCGTGGGGCTCTTTGCCAGGGTGGGGGTGCCTGCTCTGTGCCTTCGATGTGCCTCCGTGCTTATTTCTTTCAATACTTCCTTGCTTTCTGTCACTATGTGATACTCAGGTTCATCTTGTATTTTTCCTGTCTAAGCCCCTCAAAGTTCCAGCTCTCCAAGGGCTCGCTGTTCCTCTTATTTACAGAACAGTACTTAGAAATCAAGATCCCTGCATTGGATGTGCTTGCTGGTACTAAGATATTACTGACTCTAGGTCATCTCAGTGGACAGGGGTGGAAAACAGGTGAAAGTATACCAACCCAAGTACGCGCACACATCTGTAGTTACTTGTCTCTATTCTACGTGTGTGTGTATTAAGCTAAACATGAGTTCATAGTGGTCTTCTACTCTAGTGTCACATGGTTCATTCTATCCTTTCCACCTGGTAGATTTGTAATTTTCCTCTCCACCAGCCAAAAACCTGGTTCCTCCTGTCTATCATCCACTGACTTATTTGTTCAACCCCAGTATTTAAGTAATGCAATTTCAGAATCACTAATCTGTATCTCCACAAGAACCAACTTGACCAGCTGGAGAGCAGTGTTTACAGACAGTTCCTTAGCGTCTGCTGTCAAAATGTGCCCAGTCGGCTCTGTTTCCCCATCCCCTCGGTGAACGTCCATCTCAGATGCAGTGCAGTTAGGTTCATTGACCACAGTGTGTGCTTCATCCTGGATGTCTTGACAACCAGGTGTTGTTTTTTTTTAATTGGCATACATTGAAATTCACTTTTATGATGTATAGAGTTCTATGGGTTTTAACAAGTGCATAGAATCATGATTTTACCATGCCTGTTCCATTACGCGGAAATTCCGCTACACATCTCTTTGATAGTTCCCCAGTCCCTGGCCACTAAAAATCTGTTTTCCATTCTTACAGTTTACCTTTTGCAGAATATCATATAAATGAAATCATATAATATGTAGACTTTGGGGTCTGGCTTCTTTCACTTAACAAAATGCAGTAATATTTATCCATATTGTCATATAAATCAATCACTCAGTCCTTTCCATTACCGAATAGCATTTTTTTTTGATACAGATGTACCACAGTTATCTATTAACATTTAGAAGGACGTGTTACTTGTTTCCAGTTTTGTTGGTAATTACGAGTAAAGCTGTTGTAAGCATTGTCACACGGATTTCTGTGTGAGCATAAGCTTTTAACTCCCCTAGGTAAGTATCTGGAGGTGGCACTGCCAGCTTCTATGGTGACTGTGTGTTGAACATCATAAGGAATTATCAGACTCTTCCCAAGTGCTGTATCTCTTTGCAAGAGCATACTTTCTTTTTAATTTCTACTCTCAACAATATTCAATGCTGATAAAACAACATCAGACCAGCATGAATGAATGAATAATCAGCGACCAGAACAGAGTAGAAAAACTCAAATTCAGGAATTAGGCTATCAATTCATGAAATCCCCCTTCCAACAATAGATGAAGAACATACGAGATAAATATTATAAGAGAAAAATGATCAGCTGAATGGGTATATCCAGTTAATCTAATAAACATTTTGCATAAAACAGTATTCCCGAAGATAAGAGCAGACAGAAGCTGCACAGTCATGAAGTCCCCTAGCCGAACTAGAGAACGAGAGACCAGGGGAATATAATTGATTTAAGAACTGTTTCCAAAAGTAATTAAATAGCAGAAGCATTCATTTTATCCTAATCAGGAAATAAATAAGACAATACAAATACACAAAGTAAAAATTCAAATAAATAAAATAAAAGTGAAGAAAATACAAATATACAAAATTAGGAAGGTGATACAGACAAAATTCAATGAAAATGGAAAGAATTTGTACAACTCCTTTCTGATATATTTAAAATATGGATGAAATGAGTAATTTTATGGTAAAATATAATTATAAAAATTTGCTCAAAATGAAATACTGGTGTATATAGAACCATAAAATAAATTTTAAAATGTGTTAAAGAGCTGCCTTTCAAAGCAGCGACCGGCTCCAAAGGATTTATGGGTAAGTGTTTTTCAAACTTTCAAGTACCAGATAATTCATGTTATTTAAATTGTGCCAAAACACATTATAAAAAGGAAGTTTTGGTTTTTGCCTGGATCTGTTATAACTGACTCAACAACTTGTCAAGGCAGAGAAAGAGAAGCTTTGCACCAATCTCGCTCACGTGTATAAATGTAAACATTCTACGTTAAACAGATGGACTCCAGGAAGGCGCTCACAGTGTCAGTAATGTCCTTCACAATCGGGCAAAACACTCCGGGATTATATGGATATTAAAGATTGTGATAATCAAATCATTCCATTATTAGGTGAAGAAAGGGGTATTTCATCTCTACAGAGGCTGAAATGCATTTGACAAAATGCAAAATCCATTCGCAACAGAATAAAACTTCTAATAAACTTGATATGATTGAGAAATGAGGCTATGTACCAAGATCATACCTGCAAATGAAACATTGGAGGTATTTTCACTAAATTAAGAAATAACACGTGCCTACTATCATCTTTATATTTTACTTTGGAAATGATAGAAAATACAATAAAAAAAAGATAGGAAATAAAATTTGGAGTAAAAAAAATACATCATTATGTAATGTTCATGTACATAATTAAATATTCCACTTGAGAGAGAGAGGCTGTCTCAGCATCTCAAACCCTTTGAACATCAGCTGGTATCCTCAAGGGCTCAGTAACCTGAGAGATACTGGTAAATGTGCATGAGAGGGAAAAGACTGGCGAAGTACAGAAAAGTCAAGCAAAGTTGTTTGCATCCACTGAATCTGTCAGTTGATCATTTGTAAAATGAAGCTATTTCCCACTTCCTTAAGGCTTTCTGTTATTTAAATGTCAACTTAAATGTGATGATCACATCTAACCTAGCACTCCCCTGCCCCTCCAGCACTTTCTAGGCCCTTGCTCTTTCATTATTTTTCTGCACAATAAATATTACCAGACACAAAATATGTTTCTTTGTATTTGTTGATTGTATGGCCCAACAAGCCCAACCTCACCACTGTTTCCAAACACACCAGGAGCCAGGATCCGGAAGGATGCTGAGTAAGTGAGCCCTGCAGACGTCTGAGAGAAGATGGTCGCATCTTCTTGAAGAAACAGCAAGTCAACACCTTTAGGTGGGACAATGCCCACAGTGACCCAGGCACAATCAGGGGATGGTGTATCCAGAACGAAATGAGCCACAGAGAGATTTGTGGGACATGAGGTCGCACAGGTGGCCAGCAGCAAGTTTACGCAGGTCCTTGTAACCAATGATGAGAGAGAGAACTTAATCTAAATAAGATGGACAACCTTTTTCCAAGAAGAGGAGTAATAATATCTAGTGGGTGTTAACACTCTACCTTCTATACAGGGAACAGGCTACTAGGGGAGGGGACATTTAGAAGAATATTGAAATAGCTCAAGTGAGACATATGGTAGCAGTGGAGAGAGGTGGCGAGAAGTGGCCAAATTTATGATATACTCTTAGACAGAGCTGACAGAATTTGCTAATGGGTTGGATACTGAGTATTTAAAAAGAAAGATGCCAGGGATGAGTCTAAGGGTTTGGGTCTGTGAGACTGCTGTTTGAGACTGAGAGACTCCTGCTGCCATTTATCGAGATCCTGAAGAACAAGAAAGGAACCAGCTGTTTGTCTTCATTCGCTCTTGGTTTCACAAGGAAAGTTAGGCAGGAACCCCCAGTGATGCTTTAGACAAGTTAAGTCTGAGGTGCCTATGGTACTTCCAAGCGACGATGTCCAAGCTCAAGTTAAAGGAATAGGCTAGGATAGAAACATAAATTTAGGAGTCATCAGCTTATAGATAGAAAGCCATGGGAATGAATAAAGCCACCAAGGGATAAGTGAGATGAGAGAAGAATCCAAGGACAAAGCGTGGGAGGGCTGCCCCATTTAGATATGGAAAAGGAGGTGGTATCATCGCGAGGCTGAAAAGGAGGGAATCCGGGACCATGTGGTATCACGGAAGCAAGTAAAGAAAGTATCTCTGAGGAGAAACAGGTTAACTGCATCAAATGCTGCTGACACATTTGGGAAGACCAAGCCAAAACATGACCATTGGATTTGGTACCATGAAGGTCATCAGCGACCTGACAAAAGAAATTTCAGTTGAGCGGCCTGATTGGAGTAGCCTAGAGAAAGGATGCAGGGAGACACTGTGAATACAGCAACTACAGGAAACTATCAAGAGTGGGTCATTGCAAGGGCTTGTAGAGAAACAGAAGGGTCACTGTAGACACCTAGATGGTCCA
This sequence comes from Mormoops blainvillei, assembly GCA_004026545.1. Lineage (NCBI taxonomy): Eukaryota > Metazoa > Chordata > Mammalia > Chiroptera > Mormoopidae > Mormoops > Mormoops blainvillei. Next base: position 152,786 of record PVJD01001432.1, on the reverse strand, counting down.
TAGGGCTTCTATAAGACAGGAGATGCAGCGTTTTTATGTGCTGAGTGGGATGAGCCCGTGGATGGGAAAAAATGCTGATAAAGGAAAGGGAAGAGGAACAGCTACAAAGACAACTCTGAATTAGGCAAAAAGACCTGAGATTCAATAGTGGGAAAAACCTTAGATCAAGAAACAGGTAGGTCACCCTTAACCGCAGGAAGGAAGGTGGAGTGTCTGTATAGAGGTGCAGGTAGGTGGGTAAAGTGTAACGGGATCTCATTTGGTTGCTTCTATTCTCTAGGAAAAAGGAGGAAACATCGAAGACCTGAGAAAGGAAATGTTGAAATAGTTATGTTGGAGACTGGGAGCTAGAACTGACTGAAATAACATAGGGTTGTCTACCCATTCGACATTTGCGGTTATACATTTAAAACAAAAGGTCAGTATCGTTCTCTGCTGGTCTCTAGCCCTGTGAGTTTGCGCAGGGACAGGCTTGACACTGTGTCCTAACTGAGGGCACAGAGGTTAACTGACTGGTGCAAGTCCCATGTGTACTCAGAGGTAGAGCCTGAGTTTTCTAATCCGTGTGTAGGTTTTTGTGCTTTGCATAAATGTTTAAAGCCCCTAGGAATGCTGTCCATACATTCCTTTTGCTTTCACTTCATTTCTTTTACTATGTTAACCCTACCCAATTTCCCTACCCAGAGGATAGAGAGTAGACAGAGCCCTCTGAGAAATAACACTCTCTGTATCATTACGACTTTTTCAACTTCCTCTGGGGTCACTTTGTGTGAAGGCAGCTGCAATACAGAGCACACGCAAATAAAAACCTCACCACCGTTTATAGCATGACTCTGAGTTCCAAGTGCCAAGCCACTGGCCTGAGATAAACTGCTGGTATTTTAAATCCATGGACAAGAGACCTCTATATATGGAAACCCAGTTAAATCCAAATGCCTACTACATCACAGTTCTGGCACCCTTCCAGCATGTTATCTTCATCCACTCCAGCTAGTGTGTCTCTTTCCACATCTCCTAACAGTCCAGAATAGCCTGGGGCCTGGATGCCAAGACTCCCCTGCATGGTTCCTTTTGGTCAGAAAAAGAAATTCTGTTTAGTAACTGGCGCTGAACAATCAGTAGCAACCCAAAAGTCATTAGGTATATTTGCATGTGTCTTCATTCTCTCCTCTTAAAGAGCCTGTCCTATCTATCAGTTCTTCCTGTGGCCTGAATGCGAAACAGACAGCAGTTGCACGTGTCTGCTGCATCAGGGAGCGTCAGCCTAGCGTGTGGTTCGTGATGAGGGTGATGAGGATGCTCTTAAGTCCTGGGATGGATTTTTTTTTAATTATTATAAAAGCATGGACTTCAGCATAAACATACAGGGTCAATCACAGGCTTCAGAGTGAAAATATGCAGAATAACACACAGGCTTTAGGGTAAAATGTAGAGCTAAAGGAGCTCTCACCGGCAACCACGTGCATGTCTTGGCAGCCCTGCAGGGTGCACATAGCTTCCAGTTTCACCAGCTGAACTGAGTGCACAGGCAAGGCGCCCACTTCCAGAAAGTGTCTATAAACTAAACAGTGCACCCTCAATAATGTCCTTTTCATAACTTTTAATTTTTGGTATGTCAGATTCGTTTTTCTCCCTACCTAGTACCAACAGTAAAAGAGTAAAAGACCAGAGATTTTTAAGAGAATGAAAAGAGCTGGGGGCATCGAGTGTGAGTTTAGGTGGAAGGCAATGATTGATTGGACTCAGGGCCTCGTGACGGGGGGCTCACTCTGTACCCCAGGCCGCCTCACAGAGGAGCCTACTTGTGCTTTTTCGAACATATTTTTTAGCTGCAAGAGCTCCTTAAAACTAAATTTTGTACACATGCTCAATATACAAAGTAGAAAAAGAGCAGAATTTATCATTAACTCTTTGTAAGTTCAAATTTATACCACCAATTAATGAAAGAATGAGAATGAGGCTATTCCGATGAAGAGAAATATTTAAAATCAAAGCTGAAAGCTAAGAGGTACAGTCACATATCAACTTTAGCAACTAATTTATCTCCGCGTTTTAGCTGGTTGTGAAAGAAAATCCAAACTTCCATGGATAAATCATTAGAAATGATAGATTTGTTTGTTCGTTTGTTTTTGATATCAACAGTCACAAGATAGTCTTCAGGGAACTGTCCAGGAGGCTGAATGAGGAACCGCAGAGAGTTGAATCACTAACAATACCTAGAAATTGCTCGTATTTTTTATTTTTTCTGAAGAAAGCTAAGAAAGTTACATGACAATCACTCAAAACTTACACAAAAAAATTAATGATACGACGTTATTGTAGGACCAACCAGGGTTGGTGCATGCACAACCGACCAGGTAATGATTGGCGCATGCAGAGTGGGGCACATGTGGGGCAGAAACGGGCTGCTGTGCAGTCTCCCTAGGGCAGACATGTACGGGTTCAACTCCATTTTGGAGGTTTGATTCTAAGTCACAGGCACCTTATCAAAGACACACCCCCTGCACGCTCACATGGAAGCCGAGAGACAGCGGGCTCTGCCTCACACAGAGCCATGAGGAAACACAGGCGCACGGCTCAGTGCACTGAGCTCTGTTTGTCTGGATTTACATAAAATAGTACGAACTGGTGAATGGCTTTTTATAATTAATTAAAAATAGTTAAGTCATTATAAAATGAAACCCAGGATATACAGGCATACCGCAAAGATATTGCTGGTTTAGTTCTAGATCACCACAATAAAGGGAATATTGTAATACAGCTAGTCATAATCTATTTACTGGTGGATGGTCTTGCCTTCAATTTGTACCAAATGTAACATCTGTGCAGCGCACTGAAGCGAGATGAGCCTGTCCTCTCGTGAAACAGTCTCCATCCAGCACAGCTGGAAGAGCCTCTGGCATGAGGAGGTTTTTAGTTGTGAGTCACTAACCTGGTGCCAGAATCATCTCAAGTGTTGTCAGCTGGGGAACGAAGGCCCTGTCTGGCCTCTGAGCAGCTCAGCTTGTTTGGCCTCGTGGCACTGCCCAGGCCAGGCCACGGAGAACAAGAGCAACCCTAAGGTGCACCGGGCCACAGGTGGGAAGAGGCACCCAACTCTGAAGTTTTCCATCTACAGGGAAAAATGAGTCTTAGGCTAGAAAAAAGCTCCTGAAGAAGTGAAGTGGCTTTTTTAAAAAGGGGGACTTTCAGGATGTGACCATGAGTGCCCTTGGTTGAGTTGATACTGTACATGGAGTCGAAATCGCTGGTGCGTCCTACAGGAGAATCTCGGTTCTGCCCCTGATCTCATGCTAACATGGCCACTGTGGGTGGACAAGACCGTGGGGGCTTGTGTCTCTCACTCATTATTAGGTTACGTTAAAGACCCTACACTCTCAGTTTGGGTTTCTCTCTAAGCAAAGCCTGAGACAAGATAGTTTATGTGGGAGGTGACCCAAGAAGCAAGAATGAGGGAGGAGAAGGAGTGACACAAGAAAGAGCAAAAACCAGTATAGGGCAGCCAAAGGTAGACAGATTCCTCCAGGACCTTCTGAGATGTATACAGAACACCTCTAGAATGGCCCACCAGTAGGACAGGGGCTGGAGCCCTTATTTATCCACCAGCTCCTGACCCCCTTCAGTGGAGGTTGCCTCCAGGGATGTTTGCTTGGGTGCAATAAGCCTGCACCTGCCCGTGCCCACCAGGGTCCGGTGCATCAGAGAAGTCTCCAGGGAAGAAGGGGAAAGGCCCTCCTCAGTGTCCTGCAGAGAGAGAGAAATCTGAACTTGCGCTGAGCTCTGTGCACTGAAGCTCGGCTGAAGGCAGAGGTGGGCCAAGGGGTTGGGCCCAGGCAGCAGGCAAGACTGTTATGCCACCCAGTTCTCTATGGGTTTTAGAGAGCCCACAGACCGATATTGTGCACCGGGCTCCACCATTATGTCAGGCGTCAGTCACCAAGCCGTTAGGCTTTGGTGGTGCTTGACAGAGGCTCTCTTCATTCATTCGTTCATCCCTTGGTTATATTTCGAATGCCTGCCAAGTATGCAGCACTGTTCTAGGCACTAAGGCTACAGCAGCAAACAGAGCAGACCAGTCCCTCCCTGCCATCAAGGAGGAAGGCCGACAAAGAAACGAACAAATGAAATATATAGTTTGTCATATGACCATAAGTACCAGGGAGAAAAATAAAGCAGAGAGGAGTTCAGGGGGTCCTAAATGATGCGCCAGGAAGGCGGGAAGATGAACAGAGGAGACCTGGTGTTTCATCAAGCTCGAACCTATTTAACTTGGCAAATTACCCCCATCTGGCTGCCTCTCACAAAACCAATAAACAAGTTTATAGAAAAGTATAACTCTTTCTGTGTTGTCTCATTTAAAGATATTGGTTTATATTCAGGCAGATTCTACCCGCAGGAATTGACATAATCCTCTGAGGGAGTCCAAGCGCAGATTCTCCAGACTCAAGAGGTCTGACACACCTCTGCACCATCGGCCACCTGCGCCGCTTCTGCATGTCTTAAGGATTTCAGCTCCGTGTACAGACTCTAGTGTCAAAGGCCACCCTGCAGAAAATAAATATCTCACACATTAATCAATTATCAGTAAACGCTGAGAGTTCTTCACTCTGTGCTGAGGTCGATCCTGGTTGCTGGCTCTCCTGAAAGTCACAATTTTGTGGTGGCTTTAGTTATGACCAAAACTTGCAAGAAACAGTAAATGATACAAAAGAGAACACAAGGTGTCCTTTTCTTTATATGGTGCCAATTAAGAGTACGAGTAACCCTCCTTTCTTCACAAAAAATATGAAGAAAGGTGGATTATGTCATGAAGACTTTTCAAGAGCTGGGTTATGAGAAGGATTTTAAAGCATACATAGACTGTAGCAGAGAAAGATGACAATTCTGTTTTGTGGGCAGTGAACTGGGCCTGACACAGAGGGGAAACAGGGAGCGTGGTCTTCTAAATAAGATGATTTTTACTGGAGAAAATTGAGTGAGTTGAGTAGGGTTGTGTTATGATAGGTCTGGAGAAGGCATCCAACAGTTACTCACCAAACAGTGGCTGAGCGCTTAGTATGCGGTAGGTACTGCACTGGGACAGGCAGGAACACATGCAGACAGGAGCAGTAGCTGAGAGAGTCCAAGTGAGACGGCAGGTGTGCAGGCGGGAGGGAGCAGGAAGTCTAACCGGGTCATCCTCATGTGAAACTGGAATGAGGGTGAAGCTCAAAGTATGGTCGAGGAAATAGAAAAATAGAATATTAGTCATTTCGTAGGGGAAAAATGTTCATTGAATTTGGAAACTGATGTTGTATGAGCATTGAAGGAGAGCGATAAGTTGACCGTAAATAGAGTTTTTCTAAGCTCAGGAGAATAGTGGTGCAATTAACAAAAAAAATTAAAAGGCATGAAAACGGTGCATGTGTTATGAAGTTGAGTGATTTTGTTTCAAAAAATAAATTGCTTGTAGGATCTCTCAGAAGAAAATGAACACACATTCCTTTGAAGTTACATCTTCTGGAGAGAGTGTTAAAATTTGTGTTAGACACTAAGGTAAACACCTAAAATAAATTACGAAATATCCTCACAATCACCAAGGAAAGTTAATATTTATCTCCATTTTACAGATGAGGACACTTGAGATTTAGGAGGGTAATTCAGTCATATTAGTCAGATAGACAAGGGAGGATGGGGTTCTATTCAAAGCCAACCTAAGGCAAAGCATGCATTCTCTAAGTACTGCTACTGTCATGGGTTAAAAATTATGTATTGTTCTTTTCTGAATATAAAGGTAATTTAGTTTAGCTGGTAATTACTAACATTCACTATTTTTTTCTTATAATAGTAATACATGTCACTAGTAAACTATTAAAATATCAAAGATATAAAATGTGAAAAACTCCAAAAACTTCACCCCCCTAGGAAATACTGTGAGCAGTATTTGTACATTTTTATTATAGATTTCATTCTATATTTATTCAAGTTTTTAGATAAGTCTAACCACCTTTCCGCTCCACCTTGTCTCTGTATGAGAGAAAAGGCTGTCCCCCTGGGTCTGTGAGGGGCGTTTACCTCATTCACAACATAACCTTTGGTGTGTGCGAAAGGCCTTTAATTCTTCATGAGAGAAAGAAATCTTCCTACAAATTTCCGTTCCTTGAATAATTTAACTCTCTAGGTTTAAGCTAATTCTTTCAGCTTCCACAGGTCCAGTGTTTCGGTCAAGGAATCAGCCCCGGAAGTTCGGGCCTTGCCCACTCTGCGTGGGGGGGTTATTTTTTCTTCCTATCTGACACAGTCTGAATCTGCACGAACCCCCAGGATCAACCGTTTAATTAATAAAAACATACCAACCTATATTCTTAGATTTCCTATTTTAAAGACACTAACTCAGATTAAACATTCCAGGTACAAGGAATGCATCAACATGCATAAGAGGAATATCGGTTGAGAGGAGGCAGGGCTGTCTCTCAGAGGGGGACACACGGTGGCACGATGGCGGGGCAGGGCGTGGACTGGGTGAAGAGGGCAGCGCGCGTCGTTCGACCTGTACCCCGCGCCACTCGCTGCTCGAAGCCCCGGAGATCCAGCAACGAACGCAGCAGCCAATCCCGCGAGGCGCGGCCTCCGTTACATGGGGAGACAAATACACAAGTGACCAGGCAGGACAGTTACCGGTTGTGATAATATAATGAAGGAAAGAGCCAGCTGGGAAATAGAGGGTGTCAGGAGACCCTCCTTAGAAAGAGTAGTACGAAATAGATCCTTTGAGCTGGGATCCGAGTGATCAGAACAGGTCTGGTCTTCTCCGCATTCCCACTCACTTACTCGATCCCGACCTTGACTGAACCCAGCCTGTTCTCCAGGCCTACCACTGTGCAACTGACATTTGCTAGATAAAGTCATACCTTCACAGTGCCTGGTCTCATTTTAAATTCTTAAACGAAGAGTGCCAAACAAGCATGCAAGACTTCCTAGAATCCTACTGAGCCCCCAGGAGTGTGCTTTCTCATCCAACTAGCCTAGGTCCCCGCAGATAATAGGGTCCGATGGGGGTGGCTCAGAGCACCTCTCACAGTGGCGGGCAGATGTAAGGGCAGCACAAGGGGCCATCCTCAAAAGTGAGATGCTGCTGCTTCCTGAAATCTGAAGAGACAAAGGGAGAAGGAAGCAGTCTTACTCAGTCTTACGCACTGGAGCGGTGGACAGGCGGTGTCTGCAGGAGCCCGTGTTGGAGGGAGCAGGGAGAGAACATAGACTTCCCTCCTCCCCCGGTCACCTGTCAGTGCTTCCCCTTGGCCATCCCAGCCAAGGGCACACTGACAGAGCAGATGACTCAGCCGGCAGGGGCAGCAGGCTGGGGCAGGAAGCCCCCAGGGTGCAGAGCAGGGCACAGGAAGGACACCAGCACCGGGGGTGCAAATAGAGAACAGGGACATGCCGTTCTCCTGGATACTGATTTCATGCCTCCTCCTTTCGCCTCAGAATGTCATGCCCCTGGCAAAGTCACATGGCCAATCAGCTCAGCAGTTTCCTGTAAATACTAATTTACCTCATGACCTACTGATCCTGTTCCCAAGGATTTACCCCATAAAGTTGAAATTTTATGTTCACGCTGAACCTGTACATGAATATTTAGAGAGGATTTCTTCAGAATCCCCCCAAACTAGAAATAATCTAAATCCATGCAACAGAATTCCACTCGGCCATGAAAAGGAAGGAGCAACTGATACAGGTGAAATATAGATAAATTTCAAGGCATTTATGTTAAGTGAAAGAAGCCAGATTCAAAAGGCTATATGCCAGGCGATTCCATTTATATGACATTCTGGAAAAGGCAGAAATATAAGGACAGAAATTAGATCTGTGGTTGTCGAGGACGTGGAAAAGTGTCGACTATAAAGGGCACGAGAGTATTCTAGGGGGCGATGGAACTGTCCTATATGCTGTGGTGGTGACTCCGTGTTTGTCAGATCTCATAGAACTCTACACTGAAAGGGGTGAATTTTAACCATGTATAAATAGTATCTCAATAAACCTGACTTAACAATAAAAAAGCCGCCTACATACCACCCCGCCTGCTCTCAGATGACTGCTTTGACTTATATTCCACTGATAGAATAATATACATCTTGGGCAAATTATATTTTCACTACCAAGTTCTATAAATCCACCTATACCCCTAACTTCACCTCTTCCATTCTTCCTACCGTGTATTCAAGGGGCAGAAAGGACTTCCTATTGCTATGAAAGGCAAACGCTTCCTCAGGTGCTCGGGATTCTTTCCACCTTGACTCTTTGTGCTGCTCTTGCCTTCCTCCCCAGCTCGCCATCCACCCTCTACCAGCTCATTTTCTTTAGCGTGCAAACAGCACTATCCCTGCTGCGGCAGCCCGCTCCAATTTCTGCCCCACCCCTCTGCTCCCTCACTAAAAATGCCTTAAGTGATCATCTATCCGAGCTTTCTCCACCTTATTTTCTTACTCCTTAAAACAATTCTGAAAAACTTCAAATGTAAAAGAAATGATAAATAATAATATAATAAATTCCATGTTTTCAATACCCAGATTTAACAGATGTTAACACTTAGCTATATTTGCTCAAGATATGTATTTTTTTTTGAAATAAAACATTACCTATATAATTGAATCCCCCTTTGGACTCCTTCGCAATCCTATTGTCTCTCATACCCCAGAGGTAACCTGTCTTCTGCTCTTGAAATGTCTCATTCCCTCTATGGTTTTATATTTTACTGTGCCTACATGTGTCTAGAAGTGACATACAGTACAGAATTGTACAGTGTGTACTTAAACTTTGTACAACTGGTATCTTACTGTACATATCTTTGTCACTTACATTTTCAGTTGCACTTTGCATTACATTTCTCCTTCAGTTCTATTTTTGTCTTGCTGGAATATGATGTTTCATAATTCTTTCAAAAAGAACCTGTGTGGATAAACTTCAGAAAATTTTTGCATTATCTATACCATTAAATTATGGTTGTTTCTGGAAACAGAATTATATTTTTGTTATTTTCCTCAGGTGATTAAATGAACCGCCCGACTGTGTTCTTGCAGACAATGCAACCGATGGCATATTCTCTCTCATAGTGTTTTGTGTGTTTATCTCTCTAAGTTTAGAGATTTTTTTCTGTCCTTTGCATCCTGAAACTCCACTTGTACAGGTGAGAGTCTTGTTTCATGCTATCCTACTCTACAAATTTGAAGACATGGCTTTTTTTTTTTTAATTTGGGAAAATGATAACTCATTATTGCTTAGAGATTCCTTTCCCTGCATTTTCATTGTTCAGAAACTCCTATTAGATTGGCCAACGTCCTTCTGCACTGACCTTTTTTTTTTTTTTTGCTTTTCTACTAGATATTTTATTCTTTTGTATTCTTTAATGTATTGTGTGAATTATTTGATTCCACTCTCCATTTTTACTGATTTTGCTGTCTAGCCCATCTGTTGTACTTAGGGTTTTATTTTGTTTTGTGTTTTAATTTTGACAATCAAGCTTTCAATTCCAAGATCTTCAGTGAAGGGAATATCCTCTTGCATTTCTCTGAGGACCCTTGGTCCCCTTCTTCTTCTATTAACTGTTTTCTCAGTACTTGCATTAGGTGGCTCTTTTTCAGGCAGTTAGCTTTCCACAAGTGGGCGACGATCCCTGAACCTCTGCATGAGACCATATGCAAGTGCCTAATGTCAGCCTTCTTCATGGAGGGAAAAGGTAAGCCCTGCTGCCCAGAGGGAGGTACCATGGACCATTCTTCCACTTGGGAGAGATGTCTGTCCGTGCTGGGTGTCATCACCATCTGGGCACTGGTGCTGTCTCTCCCTGGCACTCCTGGGGCAGGCTCTTCTGTACTCACTGCCTGACTCGAAGTTCTGTGTGTATGTGTGTGTGTAGAGGGTCTGGGATGCTGAAGGGCCACACACCTGGCTGTTCCATTCTACCCCAAGGCCCCTCTTGCTTCTGGTGTCCACACCTCTAGATCACCTCATCTGCATACAAACACTCCACCAGGTTTTAAGATGTGGCTTTCTTATCCAAACCAAACTTATCTGGTTTTTCCATCTTTCAGGGAGTTCAGTGGCTTATGCTAAAAAGGGCACTGTTTTAGCTGCTTTCAGCTTTGCTTTCTAAACTGTTAGGAATTTGTTTGGTGCCTCCCTTTTTATAATATCTAGGGATTGAAACAAGAGAGAAAGGATTGAAATGTGTACTCAGTCTGTTATCCTGAATCATTATTCTATACATTAATTTTATGTGACCCCTTAACAAATTGTCCTGTTACAGTAAAAATATTTTTTCTATTGAATTATTTTAGCATTTTGTAGTGGTGAATGTATGTGTGTGCATTTGTATGTGTGTATCATTTTTCCTATTTTTTACATTTCTTGGTTAGCACTTCCAGAACTACTTTTGAATAACAGTGGTTGTAGTGAGTGGCCTGTCCAATCCCCTCCTTTCTAGCAACTCTATCCCTCTGCCTACCATCCATAAGAAAATAGGAAGTCTCCCGACAGCCACAGGGTTCCCTTCCAGGGGTCTTTGCTCTGAACACAGCTGGGTAAGCTAGAGAGACGTACTTGACACAGGTTGCAGGAAGATCAATGTCAAGGGGCTGTAAGGTACGGAGTTACGAAGGATGTGATGGAGCTGAAGATGGAGAGGTGTCCTAGGCAGAAAGGACACACGTGAGGGCCATGGGAGAGGAGGGGTCATGCCACCATTCGGGGGTTTAAAAGAGAGTCTATAAGCTAGATGCCTAGGAAGAGTGCCTTCCTCTTTCTTATCTTTCTTCTCCTCTTCCTCCTCCTCCTCATTTGTGTCCCTGTCCCCCACTACTCCAAGGAATTTACAGGTACTAACTTATTTAGGCGAGGAAGAAGGGTTGAAGAGGGACCGTATCCTGCAGGGCGCTGAAGCCAAAGTAAAGACTTTTGTTCTCATCCCCACCACAAATGAAGTAATTCAAATAAAATTTAAAATAACAGTAATATTGTTATGGAAAAATGAAACGACCAGACACCGAGGGGTTTAGGAGCATGATCTTTATTTACGTGCATGGGCCCAGAGGAGACAGATTCCAAATTCTGGACCGAGAACAATAGCCCCGCACTCCTTTTATGTTGGGCCAAATGAGGAGGGTTTCTCGGGAGGTGTGGTATAGATTTGGTGCGAAGGGGCTTGCAGAGGTGGGAGAGAAGCATTTACAGCATTAGTCAGGGCAAATAGCATTTCATCTTTGGTATCAGCCTTGATTCCCTCTACAATATAACTAAAAGTGAAGACTAAAGAAACATTCTAACCCCACTGTAGATAATGGGAAGAAATTAGGTGAGATTAGAGGCAAGCAGACCAATTAAGAGGCTATTTCAGGGCAGATATTCTTATTTTATTCCAGACTTTAATGGAAATACCCAAGTGTTGCAATACTAAGTGTGATGGTGTTTGTTCTTCTCTTAAGTCAGGAATGTAAGTGAATTCTATAAAAATATCTTTTTGGAGTGTATGAAGTGACTTTTTCTGTTCTTAACATGTTAAAACATATTTCTCAGAAATCTAGGGAAAAACCTACTTGGTCATGTGATGCACTACATTTATTGTATTATTTACTATTTACATTAAAAATAAAACCTGATACACAGCTTTCATTTGAAAGATTCTCTCCAGTTTCACGTTTAAGGCTAATCTAACTCTTAAAAACAGATTAGGTTGCTTTCCATGTTTTTCTTTGCCCAGAAGTAATTTAAACAACATAACTTTGATTGGGTCCTGGAAAAAAACCATCCATGAACCTGCCCCAGCATAGACCTTGGGGGGGAACTGGTTCTTTGACAGCTTTGCTAATTTCTCTCTTCATTGTTTATCTTATTTTTCTTTGGTAAGTTTTGTTTTGTTTTGTTTTGTTTCAAATTGCCCATTTCATCCAGATGATTAACAGACTGGAATGTAAATTTCTCTTTTTTCTAAATCTCCTCTATATGTGTAAATGCATCTCTCTTAATTGGCGTTTATTTTCATCCCTTGACTAATCTTTGAGAAAATGTGTCTATCTTGTTAATGTTTTCAAAGAAGCCAGTTCTTAGAATTATTTATCAACATGAAATTTTTTCTTGTCTTAAATGTAGCAAATTCTGCTTACCTTTCTCCAGTTTTCTTACTTATTTTATTTCCTACCATCTTGAGTTGAATATTACTTACATTCATTTTCCTTACTTACTTTATTCATTTAAAGCTATGCATTTTCCTTTGATTACAGCCTTGCCCACATCTCATAATTTTATATGCCATGAATTTAATAGCATTTTAAAATCCAAAAGTACTTGTTGCTTGTTTCTTTTTTAAATGTGGTGGTCAATGTCTGTTTTATTTTTCTGATTTAGTTCTTGATTTTTAATCCCCACACTTTTGATAGAGACTTAAAATACCATATATTATAAGGTCCTTAGCTCTTCTGCTTTGCGAGTAAAGCAGAATACACCCCCTCTTGTCGTCTTTTACTTTTTTCCTTTAACTTCATCACATTAAACAGATTACATCTTGGTGTCCACTTCCCAAGGTACTGGTTAGAAAACATAGTGCCCCCATCTCTTCAGCTCAGAGGTAAGGCATCCCCTGTAGAGTAATATCCAGAAACATACCTTTTCCCCCTCAGTGTTCTTAAAGTATGCTTAAATTCATCATTAAATAGGTACTTCTTTTTTTCAAGGTTTCAGTACTCAATATTCTAAGAATGAAGTGACATCAGAGAAGTAATTGCTATAACACAAGATGTTGAAAAGGTGCATAATAAAAATCAGATGGATTTCTTGGAAGGGAAATCAGTTTACAGTTCAAACACAGGGCCTGGGTGGAGATACAGGACCAGGGGACGAAATTAAAACACATGGGAGTCAAGGGTAATGATCAGAACAGCCTCAGAAAGTGAGACTGAAGGAGAGAGCAAGCACAAGAGTCCAGCAAGACTGACCAGGACGACAGGGTCTCACTACTCACTTTTCGTGTGTAGGCCCACTAAAAATATTTTCTTCACCTGAAACTTTTAAAAGAATTGAGATTTCATGATGTGTCCAATTCAACCTGTTTGTTCCTGATGTGTTTTCTCATAGTGTATGATCACTCGGTAGCTTTTGGTCTTTGTTATGTATCCCTTGCTGTAGGATGAATTGGAATCAATAGGAGTTATGAGCTAAACTGTTATAAAGGAATGAGAGAATAGTCATCAGCCATTGACATAGGCGGCCACAATTCTGGGCCAGAAAACTCTCTCCCTTGGACGGACTCTGCCAATTTGATGTCTTTTACTTTCTACCTTTGTGGTAGCTCTCTTCAAGATGGCCTCCATCAATCCATCAGGTTCTTGTACATGCATGCCACTTCTTCTATCAAGAGGTGGATTCTCATTCCTCTGTCCTAATTCTTAGTGATTTACTTAACCAATAGAACGCAGCCTAAGTGGTACTGTTTCTACGCCTTCTCAGGCTGGGTCAAAAGCAGCCTTGCTGTTCACTCTTGGTCTCTTAGCTCACTCACTTGTAGTACTCGTCCCCCATGGTGCAAGAAGTCTGGGCCTCATGGAAAAGCCTCGTGTAGGTCTGCCTGTCAGCAACCTCAGCTGAATTCCCAGCTGGCCTCAACCACCCGCCTTTCAGTGAGCCTTCTTGGCCAGTCAGTACAGTTGGACCTTTAGTTAACTGGAGCTTCAGCTGATGTCTGTTTGCAATGGTGTAAGAGTTTCCATACGAGAATCCAGCTAAGCCCAGTCAACCCACAGAACTGTAACAAATAATAGTAAATTGTTTACATCACAAAGTTTTGGATAGCTTTTTTTTTTGATAGTAATAGATAATGAGAATAATCTTCTATGTTGCAATGACCCAAGTGAGTGTCCTTCCAAGGGATACCTGCATTCTTTACTTCTTAAACTATATAACACCGTCTTTCAGAGTAAAGTCAAACCGTGCTGACTAGGAGCAAGCCTATCTTGCTTATTTCTGGTATGAGACATTATTACACTATTTCTTGGTCAAAGAGCAGGATAATTTCCAGGTTCTTACTGAAAATGGAAAGAGCTCATTTTTGCACTCATTGGTAATGAAGGGGAATCTTCAGGCCCTCATTTTAGTAAACTATCGAGTTTACTGTTCAGCTGAGTTGCTGTTCAACTCAACCGGTGTTTGTCAACTACCTTCTATGCACTGTGATAGAGACCACAGGGGGTACAAAATATATGGGTTTCTGCCCTTACGGACCCTTCAGTTCAAGAGCTAAGATAACTACAATATGAAGACGTCTTAATTCAAGGAAGAATGTGATGGTGCCCAGCACGAGAGGTACAGATAAAGTCACATTAAGGCTCAAAAGAAGGAGAAGATAAGTATTATGCTGGGGCATGTAGAGGGAGACGGGGTTTGAAACCTAGACCCACCACTAACCTGGGTAAATTACTTAACTTTCCTCATTTATACTACAGGGATAAACAGACTTCATTAACCAAGTTTCTTTTACTAGTTTTTTTAGCAACTACTTTATAGGATTATGAGAATTAAATAAAATTAAGGGAAAAAATTATGCTTATCTCACAGAGGTGCTTCAGTGGCAGTGTTATCAACATTGTCACCGCCACCATCATCACTGCCACATCGTCACCACTACCATCATCTAATTGGTGGGATCAGGAAAGACTTAATGAAGATACAGTGTTGGAGCTGAGACTTATTTAAAAATTGACATTCTTTTTTTTACCCTGACCAGTGTGGTTCTGTTGGTTGGAGCATCATCCCTTCACCAAATGGTTGCGGGTTTAGTTCCCTGTCAGGGCACATGACTAGGTTGCGCGGAGGATCCCTGTTCAGAGCACGTATGGGAGGCAACCAACTGGTGGTTCTCTCTCACACCGATGTTTCTCTCCCTCCATCCTTCTCTCTCTGAAAGCAATGGGAAAATGTTGGGTGAGGGCTTAAAAAAAATTTAATAACATTTTTACCTCACACCATGTACAACAATTAACTCAAAATGGATCAAAGGCCTAAATGTAAGAGCCAAAACTATCTCTTAGAAGAAAATACAAGTGTAAATCTTGTAACTTTGGATTTAGCAATGGATTCTTAGATGTGACACCAAAAGCCACCAGCAAGAAAAGAAAAAAAAAAAAGGATATATTGAACTTCGTCAAAATTAAAAACTTGTGTGTTTCCATGGACACTATTGAGAAAATTAAAAAACAACCCAAAGAATGGTAGAAAATATTTGCAAATCATATATGTAATAAGGGAGTTGTATCTAGAGCATATTAAATAAACCCCTTTACTCAATAATAATAACACAAACAAGCCAATTAAAATGGACAAAGTATGTTAATAGACATTTCACCAAAGATGATACACAAATAACCATTAGACACATGAAAAGATACTCAGCATCATTAGTCTTTGGGGAATTGCAAATAAAAACCACTATGAAATATCACTTCACACCAACTGGGATGACTGTAATCAAAAAGCCAGGTGATAAGTACCAGTGAAGATTCAAGGAAATCAGAGTCCTCGTATACTGATGGTAGGAATGTAAAATTGTGCAGACGTGTTGGAAAGTAGACTGGCAGGCTTTCAAATGGTTAAACAGGGTTACCATATGACCCATTAGTTCCACTCTTAGGGATATACCCCAAAGAACTGAAAACATGTATTCAAATAAATGTTTTTACATGGAGGTTTAGGGAAGCATTATTCACAACAGGCAAAAACTGGAACCAAGCAACATTTGTCCATCAAATGACGAATGAATACACCAAGTGCGTTACATCTACACAATGGAATATAATCTGGCAAGAAAAAGAAATGAAATAGCGACACGTGCTACAGTAAGGATGAACCTGGAAAATGTATGGTTAATAAAAGAAGCCCATCAAAAGACCACATATTATATCATTTTATTAATATCAAATATACAGAATAGACACATTTACAGCTACAAAGTAGATGAGTTGCTACCCAGAGCTGGGTAGATGGGGGCTGGGTGATAACTGAAGAGCGCAGGGTTTCTTTCCAAGGTGATGACAGTGTTCTGAAATTGACACAGCAGTGGCGGCGCAATGCTGTGAATACACTACAGCCCTCTGAACAGCGCACTGTCAATGAGTGACTCATACAGTATTTGAGTTATATGATGTTGATTATTTCAACATCTGGAGGGGAAGAGCAGTGGGAAGGAGTGGGACCCAGGGAAGCTGCCTGAGAACAGTAGGGGTGGTAATGCGGAGGTGGGACGTGATCAGAGCATAAGGTATTTGTAGCAATATAGTTGGAAAGTAACCTCTGGTGAGGCAATATGGTGTAGGGCCATGAGGGCCAGGAAGTCATGGGTCCAGTAGAAATAGATTGGGGACCTGAACAACTGTACTAACAGTGGAAAGGAAAGGACACACCCAAGGAATACTGTTGTCGTTGAGTTAATAGGACATTAATTTTATTTGCTGGAAAGGGGCTCAGGTTTTGGGGACTCACCCAGCCATTTCTGGCTGTATAGTTTTAAGTTTGAAAACAGAAAAAAAATAACGCTTAGCTAATAGAATTCAAAAGACAGGATAAGGAGCTGACGTGGCAGGGCAGAGTGGTAATTTAGGCTTAAATACCCAGACCAGAGCTGGACAAAGTTCAGAGAGAATGGTAAAGGCAGAGCCCTGGAAAACACTTGGATTTCCTATCTGTGATATGGACCTAATTATGCTTCCCTCATTCGAGCGAAGTTTTGGTTTTGTTGTTATTCGCTTTTGTGGGTGGTTTGGGGAGGATGGGGAATGGAAGAAACTGACATTTATTGAGTGATTACTATGCAAAAGGCACTCTGCTAAATTTTTTTGATATGCATTGTCTTATTTTCTTACTACAACCCCATGGAGTGCATATTCCTTTTATTATCTTCAGATCTGAAACGAGATCTGTGTGGTTAATGATTATTTGTTGTACAGTATAAATTAGGCAACATATTTGTGAGCTTGGACCAGGGTCTGGCACTCCTAGGTGCTCCAGAAATACCAGTTTCTTTTCCCAAACCCATAGCAGCCCGCCCTCCATGGTTGCTGGCCTCGTCTCAAAGCCAGATTTGAATGAGCTCTACAGCCTCTCTCCTTCCTTCTTCCAGTGTCGCTGGCACAGTGCAGGTGTTACCTTAAAGCTGCACTTCTCTGCCCTGGTGACCTCCCTGATGACTCCATGCCTTGTACATTTGCCTCCCCTCCCCTTCTCTGCTTCCCTCCCACCCCACCGATATCCCTGTAGGCCTTTGCTGAACCAGTGGGGTTAAATAATGACAAATGTGCACTGGATTTGAGGCTACGGTTAAGTGCTTGTTGGGAATTTGGTGGAGGCCCACACACCCATCTCATTTATAACTTACGTCACTGGAATCAATCGGCACTGCTAAAAACAGAAAGATTATGGTCCCCCACCAGCCTCTCCAACAACTCATCTCAAACACAAGAGAAGAAAGCGGCAGAAGGCTCTCTCTGTAAGCTTTTACAGCAGTAAATTGTAGCTCATCAGAGCCAATTCTTCAAGCCATTTGCTGTAATCTAAACCAGAATTCCTCATCTCCCCTTTTATGATCCCATTTTGGGGCTCCGCGAAGAGGTTCAGCGGCGTGTCCATATGTTATCGTTCTAATGAAAACAATCAGAGCCTAGCGAGGATTAATCACCTGGTCTTATCATCCATTAAAGGAGAGTCTTATGAACCAAAAGGCATATGTTTTGTTCCTGAACTCCAGAGATAAAAACCCAAAGGAGATGAGAGAAGTGAGCTAAAAATGCAGTTGAATTAGAATTTTGAAAATGGATTCTATCTTATCAGCAGCTTCTTTAATTAAGCACTCACATGGAGTTGAAAATAAAATATTCAGCCTTAGATGTGGTTGTGTTTCTTTTTTTGTTATTGTAATTCTCGTCATTTAACATGAGTTTTGGAATTCCAGGACAACTGGAGGAGGTTTAATCGGCTCTGTGACTAGTGTTCAGAAATCATTAGGCCCCCTAAGGGGTACTCAGGGACCCCATTTGAATGGGGCGCTTTGAGGAAACCAGTATGGCATAGTACTGTTTAAACACCTAGCTGTAATTTGCTTAAAGGTGTCCATAAAAGGAAAACAGTGTATAAAGCATTTAAGAAACATGGCTAGCCAGAGGACTGGTAGGTGCATTATAGAATAATTGTAAGCATTTTCACAGTGTGGATCACCAAAGGCAGGGCATTGGATGCAGGGGACATGGATGGTACGACAAGGACACCTCCTGCTTGCAGACTAATTGTCAGAACAAAGTCATGGGCACGATATACTTCTGTGGCCTCTAGTTCTCCTCCAAATAAGATAGAGAGAAAAATTTGGGCAGAGTTACACGAAAAATCATTTGAATGTCCATATATTGTTTTGTTGGGTTTGTTATCTTAATGAAGAATATGTTGTATTTGAATCAGCACTTCTCAACATGAGATCTGCTGAGGACCAAGAGAATGTAATGATGGAAAAAATGTCGGGGGACAGTACGCAGTCAAAGTGTTTGAAAAACTGCTCCATTCTTTCTTCCTCTTGACTCAATGTCTCACATTCACATGGTAGGGACTTCGAGAAGTCTTTTAGCAGAGAAAATGTCTAAGTTTTGTCTTTTTGTTTTTTATCTTCACCTGAGGACATGCTTACTGATTTTTAGAGTGGGAGGAAGGCAGAAAGAGAGAGAGAGAGAGAGAGAGAGAGAAACATTAACGTGAGATAGAAACACTGATCGGCTGCCTCCCACACATGCCTTGACTAGGGATCAGATCCGCCACCTAGGACAGTGCCCTGATAGAGGGACGACACTCCAACCAGCTGAGCCACCCAGCCAAAACCTAAGGTTTTTTTAACCCAAGTTCTCCCAAACTTATTTGACAGGTAGAATTGTTCTCATTTTAATATCTCCTGCAATTCCTAGAACTAGTGAGTGTTCCACGGAGCACACTCGAGGGAACATCTGCCTGCCCAGTGAGCCATGCCCAGGAAAGCCTGAGAAAGCGGTCCGTGGACCCCATAGCCAGGCACGGACTTGGTCCTGGGCAACGACTCCATTCTCAGGCAGAGCATCTGAGAGCATTACTGTAATGATCACATGGTAGGCACTTAGTAAATAGGTGTTAAGTGGGAGAAATTCAAATTAAGAAAGCTATTTAGACATCCAAGCTACTGACTGACTCCAGCCAGGCTGCATCATTCTTTGGGACACGTGTAAACTGTGTTTGATAGATGGCCTGGCTACCATCTGATAGGAAAGGCCTTTGTCCCCAGATCTCTGCTAGTTTGGCATTAGACTGAAGTGCTGGAATTCTTACCATGGGGTTAAAGTAGGAGCAAGGCAGCCCCTGGTCATGCTCAGCCTCAGGCATCCACCTGCGTTTGTACAAACATTCAAGTCTGTTTGAACCCTTCTTGACCCATCACAGAGTGGGGAAGCACGTGAGCTTGGGCATGAGACAAAACCCAAGTCTAAGTGAAGATTTTGCTATTACTAGTCTTGTGCACTTGGGCAAGTTGCTTAAGTAGCTCTGAGCCTCACTTTCCCAATGTGTAAACTGGGAATAAAGATAGATTCTACTTCCCAGAGTTGTGAGGGATTGAAGAGAACATGCATCTCTGGTGCTAGGAACAGTGCCTGGAACATAACTGCCTAAATGACTTCAGGTCATGACCACAGTGAGGATGATGGCTCTTAATTTGGGGTAGGATGTTATAAAATCAGAAGTACAGAGTGGGTCCTGATGCCTGGGTAGAGGATGAACTAAAAAAGGTTTTAGGACATCTCTATCACATATCACGTGGCATTACAAAAGTTTCCACCCATTGTGTTAACTACAAGAGACTAACGAGACAGAGAGGTTCAGAGAAAAGAGAACCGGCGGGTGATACAGGTTCCCTGGTGCCTATCCAGACCTCTCGGGGTCTCTAGAGCCACCTTCAGGGGCAGAGCAGAGACATGCATACAGAAACCAGAATTTGCTCCCGGTGCTGAAATGCGCCCAGGTAAGCAGCCTGAGTCCCACCCCAAATGGTGCAGGTGATTCAGGTTGGTTCTGGGGTGACACGATAAAGAATAAGGGTGCATTAAAGGGAGGGATCAAGGTTAGCAAGCCAGGGACCAGGGACTCCCTGAGTCCTGCCCTCAACCAGCTGCCCTTCCCCAGGGGATCTGCACAGGCAGTGAAGCTGGTATGAGCTGGGGCTTCACCCAGACCCTGTGGAGAATCGACGGCACCGGGCTGGCCCCATGGAGAGAGCCTCTGCCGAGCTGGGTCAGGATGTGTGACCAGGAAGGAAAAGCGTCCCTGCCTGTTTCACTGCAGCCCACGGATCACACCCTCCACCCCACAGAGAGAGAAGGGCACGTCTGCCCCTGCAACCCGGCGCGTGAGAGAGAGACAGGATGCAAGGGGAGGGTGGGGAGCGGGCCGCAGGGCCCGAATCAAGTTGCCCAGCGCTCTCTCCCTCCAGGTCAGTTAGGCAGCCATTCCGCAGGGGAGACCATCGAAAAAGAGAAAAAGAGAAAAACAGGCTCTGGCTTTCTCCCGGGAACAGTAGCCTCAGCCATCTACTACTTCCTTCATCCTCTTAACAGGTACTTGCTGAAGAGCAGACCGAAAATGGCAAAAAGTCCCTTTCCCACACCCGTTGCAGAGCTAACTGTCCGATGCATGGGTGGGGGGAGTTGACAATAAACTGGGGAATATGTGAAGTGTACTGTGTGACAGACGGCGACATGTGTTGTGAACACTGTGAGAATGGTAAGGGAGGCTGAGAAATGCAGTTCACAATTTTGAATAGGAAGTAAGCAGAGCCCTCTCTGAAAGGGGATGTCTGAGCAAAGATTTGGGCTCACAGAGAGTAAGCCATGTAGAAATGAGGAAGAACAGTCCAGCCATTGGGAAGAAAAAGGGCAAAGTGCTGGCTCAGGAGCAACCCTAGAGCTTATAGGGCGTGCCCCTCAAGTAGGATGCAGACTCAAGGGGGAACAGTCGAGAACGGAAGTCGGAGGAACCTGATGGGCCATTCCCTCAGCCCCAGCGCGATGTCCTGGTCCTAGCGACGCCCCTGGCACTCCTTCCAGGTGCAGGAGAAGAGACTGGCACTAAGAAGCAGAGGAGGGGAGCCGTGGCCCCAACAGAGCCCAACGACAAACAGAGGTGGGCAGGCAGTGCCTCAGACAGCCCCGACCCTCAGGAATGTGGGCACCTGAGTTTGCCGTTCATTCAACGTGCTGTGTGAAGCTGAAACAACTGGTCAGCAGGCAGTGGGACGGGCTGTGTCTCAAGGTGGTTTTACTTTATGAATGTCGCCAGCCCCAGACAGTAAATCTGGGGTTTGTGGCTAATTGCAATGCTTCACTCTCCCCGTGAGTCAGGCAACCCTGCTTAAAACCTGGGAACGTTTAAAACCCCTTCCCTGGAGATCTGATTCTGTAATCCTCAGGTGAGACCCAAGAGTCTTAGTTTTTACAAAGCTCCACTCGGAAACTTAATATGCCTCCAGGCACAGGGCTGTATGTCCACACCCTGTGCTTGGCTGTGTGTGGATTCCAGAAGGATTGTCTCTAGCCCACCACCAGCTTACCGCTTGATAGTATTATTCATGTTTCACCCTTCGGTGAGAGCTTTTTGACCTTAAATATAGAGGAATTTAATACATTGTGGAAGGGCCAAAGACTTTGTCTTTTCATTTCTTTGGCTTTAAATAATTCCCATAAGATATTCAAATATTAGGTTTTCCTGTGGCTCACCCGTTATGTTTTGATTCACATCTCTCAGTAATCCCCATTTAATATGCGGGCAACAATATGTTTCTCAACACTTAAAAGTGAGCCCACCACGGCCAGGACAACGATAAACCGTGGCTGCTAATGGTGCACAATGCGGGTTTCCCAGGCGCTCAGAAAACATCCAAGCCTTCCGTTGCCAGAAACTGGGTGGGGAGAAACGTGAAAAGGAGACTTCTGATCCCACGTGAGAGCCGAGGGGCGGTTGAGTGGTCCGGATTTATGGACTGCTAGCCGCCGTCTTCGGAATCCTGCGTGGCCAGGAGTGAGGTCATCAGGAAGCAGGTGTGAGGCTTCCTAACAGGTGTTTCCAAAGGAGCCTTTCAGCCCTGGCTCCACCGCCACCTGGAGGAAAGGGGCACGGCTGTAGGGCAGGGTCCTCAGCCTCAGAGCTGAACCGACACCAGCGTTCTCCTACAGGAAATGGCTAGGACGGGAAATAACCGTCATGTGATCGGAAAAACTGTTTCAGAAACTGACACGAACGTCTTGTCTGTGCGGAGTCTGAAGTCCGAGAATTGTTTGGAAATTGGGAGAGTTCTCCAAACTCCCAAAAACAAATTCCTAAAAATGCATGGCTTTGTCGCGCCTGCAGTCTCTGAGGTTCAGACATGAATGCGGGAGAGGACGTTAAAAGCCCCGAGTAATGGTTGTGCCACCCAAGGGGAGAGCCAGGGTGCGCATGTGGTATGTCCGCCCAGCCTGTCTGTGAGCCATCAGCAATTTCCTGTTCTCAGTCGAAGGAGCTACAGGTGGCAGAGCCCGCACCCCTGCTCCAAACTTGGGCTCGTAACCTGCTATCCAACTGGAATCCCCGAGTCTTCCGCAGAGTTATTGGGAAACGTGTGTGCCTTCTAGCAGGCTGGCGGGTCACTTGGAAATGAAGCTCTGTTTACCTGGGCCATTTTTGGTACCATGTGACAAGGGCAATTTGAGGGCAAAGGCCACACACAGAACTGCAGAACTGACAGAGAGAGAGGGCAGCACAGTCCTAAAGGCATTGTTCATGCTCCTGATCCCAGCCCTGCAGAGAGTCCCCCTGATTTAATTCACATGAGCCCACTGCTGCCTGTGTTTGCGTGAGGTGCCCTTGGTGAACAGAAGACACAGGCTTCATCACGTCTCCGCCAGACAATAACGTTTTCATGACTTATTAAAAATATTGCGTCCACGGGTTACAGAGAGAAGTCAGGAAAACTAAGATGGAGCCCTGGCTTTTTGACAACCTGTGGCATACTCATTGATAAAATCAGAGGGTACACTAAGGTAAATTCTCAGCTCTTTGACTCTATTATTTTATGAACTCAGTGATATTACAGACTAACACCATCTTTAAGTTCACGTAAATGGAGTGTCTTCTCTGCATTCAATTACCTGATTACATCCCCCACTTCAAATTTCTTCACCTACAGAAGAAGGAATACAAAATTTGATGCCATAAGTTTTAGCAGTCATCACTTTTTATCTATGATTAATTTTGCTTCCGTGATGGTCAACAGGAGGGAAACAAGTCTGATTAAAATGAAACCCCATCACTGGAAGCAGTCGTATTGTCAAAGAGCAAGTAGAATGGTTTTGGAGGCATTTGTGGGGAGCCTTTCTTCCTGCACCTCCATTTACAGCCTCTCACAGTCTCGGCTCTGCTCTGCCCTTGGCTTTGTTCTTCATGGGTCTTTGAGCTCAGTTGGGACAAGAGTTCTCTGTAAACAAACACAGTAGTTACAGGTAGCTTTCCTGGGTGCCTCTCCCTCTGTTTCTGCCTTCAGAGCAAGAATATACTTTGTCCACAGTTTACAAAGAATTAATGTCTGCATGTTTCTCCAATGACTCCCTCCCCTAGAATCCTGGAAATATTTCCTCATTGGATTAGCGGCAGCTAAATGTCTCAAAGCTAATACAATTACCCTTATAGAAATTGTATATATTTTATTTGTGAGATGAAGATGCCTGACATTGTGTCCCTTATAATTAGACATCTAGAGAGACAGAGCCTGGCTTTTGTTTTCATGAGAAATAAAGGTCGGCTCAATTCCTCTTAACACACTCACAGGAGGAACTCAACAAGCCTATAGCCCAGCAATCAATACGGACTCACCTGTTCCTACCTATAAATCAGAGACAATGAAATTTGCCACGTCTCTGCTTTAAGCTCCGAATTGAGGGTAGGATGGTGGGTCAGGGAGTAAATTGCTGTATAAATGCAATGCATTGATTTGTGAGGCTTTCAGATTTGGTTTGGGGAGGGGGAGAAAAGGGTTAATTCAATTTTGCACTAAGTGTTTTCTTTCTTCTCCAGACTGGTCACGGGAACGTTGGAAATTCTGGCAGTCGCTAAGCAAAAATTTAGCTGCTCTGAAATACCCAGTGGGAACCCAAGGTAAGGGATTACTGAGTCCAGATGAAGTTATGTCTGAGGACGAAATGCAAGAGAGACCCGCCCCCAAGCCCGCCCCAGCTGTGCCCTACCAGGCCGTGGTCTGGCAGTGGCTGTGTGCCTCTCCCTGCCTATGGCCATACAGCTGATGCAGAGACCCTCTTCCCATGGCCACTGCTCCCTGACTGTGCCTGTTTGAGCCTGGGGGTGTTAATGGCTTTCAGCTGCTCTGGGCCCTGGGCTCTTCTCTCCTTTGCCGGTTCACATGCTCCCATGCGCTCGTCATTAGACTCCTTCTGGACGTTTGGACCTCCATATCAACGCACATTAATAATGCAGGTAATCTTTGAGATATTGACAGATGCCAAGGCGTAAGGAGTCAAAAGAGCTATCAGTAGTATTTTCCCCACTGTCTGAGAAAGTGGTAAATATATCTTCTCTCTTGTGCTCTGTATCTGTAGCCAGCATTATCAAAGATAGTTTTTCTCGATCTCATGTGGTTTCATTCCCAACACACCTGTGAGCTCACACGCATATACCTGCACATTTTTTAATTAAAAGCTGATTCCCAGCCACGGGATTTTCTGGGACTCTGCCCGCCTCCTCTGTTTCCCATGACCCCGCCGATGTCACAGAGCAAAGGCCCTATTTCCAATCTCCCCAACTCAACTTCAGGTATTCTTCCCGAGGCTCCATCCAAGTTGCTCCATGTTCCAGCCTTTGATCCTTTGCCTAGAAAGGCCAAGCCTGAGGGTCTCAGGACCCAGAGGACCCAAGCAGCAGAGTGGACTGAGACACAGCAGAGGACCCCACCACAAAGCATGGACAGTACAGTGTTGGGGCAAAGAAAGATGTAACAAGGAGGGACTGCAGATAGAGGCATGTGAGATCCGTGGGCTGAGGAACCGGCGTTATCAGAATCATATCTTAAATAGCACATAGGAGTCTTAGAGCAAAAAGAAGATTGAAGACAACGTCTCATGAAATACAATGTCCAGGTAGACTTGTTATTGGAGAACAGGAGATCAGATGGCTTCCAGAAGCTGTGCTCTGTAGCAGAATCGAACGAAAAGGGTCGAGCGGGGGCAGTGCCTGCAGAGACCCATCAGGATCAGGATATGAGATTTGGAACTTAGATAAGCCCTTTTCTTCATCTCCTACAATTTTTAGGCTTGGAATCCTATGATTAAAAGGCTTGCTTGTATTTACGTTGGTAGTGTTTTTTTCCTTTGGCTTTATTAGTCCATTTCTTTTAGAGCCAACATTGGCTGTGCATTGGGGTCATCCCAGAGGGCAGATTTTAAAATACTGATACCTGGATCTCCTCTTCTACCCCGAATTTTAATTCACTTGGTCTAGGAAGTAGTTTTGGGTATCTGGATTGTTAACCCCCACCCCCCAACCCAGGTGACTATAGTATTCAGCCAAAGATGAGAATCACTGCTTTAGAAATTGTCATCCAGACTTCCCTGGACTTAGAGAGTTAAGGAGAGGGTTTCTTAGCCATCAACGGGTAGGTGAGAGTGACCCTGAGTGCTGCCATAACCCTGGTATGAGACACAATGGCAAAGGGATCAAAAGGAAGCTGTACCCCATGGGACATACAAAGTACTACCTAAAGGACCCCTGGAGGTGCGCTTTCCCATCTCACTAGCTTGCTTTTCTTCGAGCAGCGGTTCTCAAACTTGAGCATCATCAGAACCATCTGGAGATTAGAACTTGTTAAAACACAGCCTGTTGGGCCCCCCACTGGAGTTTCTGGTTTGGTAGTTTGGGTGGGAAGCTATAATTTGCATTTCTGACCTGGTCCCAGATGGTGATGCTGCTCAGGGAACGCACTTTGAGAAGCGTTGCTCTCAAGAAAGTTCCTCTCCATTTATCCCTTTGTCTCCTTTGTTTTCTGTGATTAAGAGCGTGGTTTCTTTACAGCCCCGCAGAGAGCCTTCCCACTCTGTGACCACACACAGGGTAACATCAATCATCCTGGACCCGACAGGGCAGCAAAACGTTATCTATTCCCCACCAGGTGCTTGCAGCTACACAGTGCCCGAGGCCAATTCAGAGGTTCATTGGGAACTTGGGTTTTCCGTGGCTGTCATTAAAGAGCTTGGAACCTACACAGCAAGAAACGCCCATTTGTCAGCAAGAGCATTTCCTCCTATGATCACAAATGGTTTCCAGTCGTGAAGAAAACTCAGGAGACATGTAGGAAGAAAAATTGCCAAGTCTGTGGCTATAGTCCCAGTGCATCCTGAAAACCAAACTGAAAAGAAAACTAGAGAAATGGTTTGTCTTCTCTCTACCCATTCTTGCACTATTCTTTGGAATAAATGGATTTCCCCAAATTTCTCACTTTGATTATTTGCAAAGAAACTACCCCTTGAGAACTAAGAGGAATACCTAGGGAGGTTTCAAACATTTTCATTAATAAAGGAGTAGTCTATTTCTGTTTTCTTTTCTCACAAACACAAACATCTCATCATTCATTTTAAATTATTGACTTTTCTTCTTTACATTGAAACACATTTTGGAAATGGAAAAATCAATGCCACTAATTTTCTCCAGCCTCGGTGAAGAGAATCTACTGACTGGGGACAAAGACCTAAACTCTCCTGGGCTCTTCCACAGTTACCTCTGTATGAAGGGTCATGTTAGTCACCCTGATATCCCCGTCTGGGTGAGTACCACAGCGACCTGTTTGTTTGCATCCCACATCCACACCGATGCTTTGGGATCATGGTGGATGAAATCTAAAGGTTGGGACTGCTAATGTCGGGTTGTGTCCCCTGGTTTTCTGGGATACGCAGGTCTCTCCAGCAGGTGCAGATGTGCCTGGGCTGTCTAGATCAGGGATAATGGACATGGACTCACAGAGAACAGGAGTTGTTCCTACAACCATTGAATGAGCCCCAGGTGACATGATGAATAGCCCAAGGTATCCCGAAATCTATAGCATGGGATATTAATTTCACAAATGTTGGCTGTTTCTGGATGTCATGGACACATAACTTTGAAAAACAGGGGGTTAAAGAAAGTTAATCATATCAATTTCTTTATTTCAGGACTTCTCGGAACTTTGAATATACTAATGTGCATGGTGAATTTTCAAGAAGAGGTTTACGGGACTTTAGGGAATGTATTTGGTCATAGGAAAAAGTAGGGGAACTTCTCTGGAGACATATGTGAGGGATTGCTTTGGGAAACAAAAGACAATGTCTAGCCTCTTCTCACAGGAATTCTACATTCCAAGTCTCAAATCTCTGCTACGTGGGAATGAGTCTTAACTACCCGACAGAACTCGGGGGTGAGGCTGGAGCCAGCCGCAACCATTAGCAATGACCTAAGAGGCAAAGTGTGTGAAGCCTTCTGAATATTCCTTCTGCTCCCTCCCCATCACCTCACTGGGGTAAGAAAGTGATTCTGGTGGAAAAGAAAAACCAAGAGAGGACTTTAAAACACTAAGTTCCAACTTTTATAGGCATATTTTAAACATTTGCTTTCACTACCTTATATATAAAATATTTGGGTCGGAATACTCTTGCCAAGAGAGCTCTGTTTTGCCTGGAGACCCTTACAAGAGGACAAAGCATCTCGGTGGAAATCACTTTTTTCTCCAAGAGCACCGACCATTAAATGTGCACATGTGCAATCAAACAGCAAACCCGGCATCAGAGACTGTGTTGCCTCTTCTAAGTTCCCTTACTTGCTTCTTGTGCTATGATACAGATCTAGTTTGACATCTGACCAAATCCATCACTGTGGAATGTTTTTGCTATTAGTCATGTTATATTCTAACATTTGAAATGCTTTAATGTTCCAAAACTTTATGGCATTGTTATGCTACATTAATTGTATATTACTAACTATGATTTAATTGTATATAATTATATCAATTAATACAATAATGTTATGCTTATGAAACAAGCATTGTCAATATTCCCCTTTAATAGGTGAGAAAGCCGAGAAAGCCAATGTCTGAATGAAATTCAGTAACCATCCTAGGTCACATGATTAGCGATAGCCAGAGCTAGGACTTAAGTCAAAATCCATTTCCAAGTTGCAAGTTACATTCTTAATTATTGGAGTAAGGTTGGAAAAGAGGAAAAACTCAAATACTTAAGATGATTTTTTTAAACAAAACCTCAAAATACTTAACCCATCATTAAAAACAGAAAAGAAATGAATGCTCATAATGCTGAAATGTGCATTGAACACAGAAGAACAGATGAGGAAAGTTCAGAGTTTTCGTGATCTGCAAATAAGGACCTCTCACAAACTTTATAGCAAATAAACAGCTCTATAGATAAAATCTCACACTACGGGTCTTATCTCTTCAAATGCGCTTTTAAGCACGTACTCCAAATTCTCAGAATCAAGGGATTTGTTTATTAAAAAACGGCAAAAAAACCTTTAGCCATGTTTATTTCTAGGCCATGAGATTGATGGAAAAGAGAGGACTTTACAGTTAGTAAAATGCAATTAATCTTGAAGTATGGTTTGTAAAGCACACTCATTTGTACCAATTAACTTCATTATTCTATCTGAAAGATTTCTCTTTCACTCCGTATTTCACCTTCTCTCAAGTTTTAAGTCTGAGCAATCTTTACTGCCTTCTTTCTAGATAAGATTGCAATAATTTGTCATTGGTGTGCAGACACTTTCTTAACTATTCCTGTGTTGCAAATAAAAGAGCCAGTATTGCTCAGAGGGTATCTCTAGGGTCCTGCAAAGCCAAGCACTATAAAACGGTTAGACATTAAAAATGCGAAGAGAATCCCATAAAACCACACATAAAAGTGTGTCTTGCCTTGCCAGTTAAATGGAAAGATGGTGCAGTTCAAGCTTTCAAGCCAAGGACTATTTTAGAATTAAAGTTTCAATCAGAACAGGAGTAAGAAGAGATTTCATTCTTTCTTTCTTGCCCTCTTTTTTGCTTGTAAAACTGATGAAGTAAAACCCACGTGCTGTGTTGGCGTGCCCACTGACCTTCTGGTATCTCTGTCTCTCTCTCCGTCTCTCTGTCTCTCTGTCTTTCTCTGTCACACACACACATATACCCACACATTGTAAGCAAAATCTGCCTTTTTTAGCTCATATTCCTTCAGAAAATAAAAAGGCTTTGCTAAATCAGACCTCTAACTCTTGGAGAGACGACTTTTATTTGTTTAGGCTTATAATTTACACTTGTAATTAGAAAAAAGTCTGAGAAATACTGCTCTGTTCGTAATCACTGGAAGAGCTGTTTGTTTAATTATTCAAAGGAGTTTTAAAAAAGAGAAGACTGCGTTTCACTGAGGGGATAAAAGGCGGTGATGCGATCCTTCTGGCCAAGGGTGCGAAACGAGCTCCACCACAAGCAGTTGGTGCGACCACCAAAACAACAGTGAAGGATGGCATCGACAGGCAGGCAGAAAGTCAGATTCCAGGAATCCCAGTTTTAGCCTCACAGTGTTCCAGGATAATCGCGCCACAGGAAGTCAGATACAGCATCCAGAAGGAGTCGAGAACTCTAGGGAGAGCTCCGGCCCTAGGGCAGAAGATGTCTACCTCTGTCATAGCAGAGACCACGTTTCCACACGTCCCGGTTGTTGGAGCAGATGCTGCCATACCAACTTGCACATGCCAATCTGACAGCTCCCAACTACGAAGACCTGTGACTCTCTCGTTATCTTTCTAGTTACCTGAACCTTTCTGGGAAGGAGAACATTTCAGGGAATTAGCCCCACCCCATCAGCCCTCAAGCAATAACCGATTGGAGTTAATAAAGACCTAGCTCCATTGACTCTTGGTGGAATAATTTGGACACACCTTCTATGCTGCTACCCACTTTCCCAGGGGGAATGGGCTTCAAACATCCTAGTGATAAATTGCTCGATAAGACCCCCTTTATTTGCTCCCTATTCTTTCTGTCTCATAGCTCTTAGGATTTCCTCCCAGGCAAATTTGTTTGCACTTGAAACCTTGTATCCCCAGATACCCACCCAGAGACAGGTGCCCAAAGGATAGACAAAAGGTAGAAATAAGAAACTAGATTTATCACGAGATCCTAAAAGCACTCCACTGCCAAAGACCCTGTTTTTATGGTCCAAATTTGTCAGGACAGGTGTTATGAGATGTGGTGTCCTACAGGAACTAGGTTTAATTCTGTGT
This sequence comes from Mormoops blainvillei, assembly GCA_004026545.1. Taxonomy (NCBI): domain Eukaryota; kingdom Metazoa; phylum Chordata; class Mammalia; order Chiroptera; family Mormoopidae; genus Mormoops; species Mormoops blainvillei. Next base: position 122,435 of record PVJD01001432.1, on the reverse strand, counting down.
ATTACCAAGACCAATTTTCCTGAGCCATGCCCCATCCAAGCAATCCAATGGGAAGAGTGTCTATCCTTCAGGAAAAACCTAAATGACAATGAGCCATGGAAGCCAGTCAGGAGTTGCAAGTGATCGAGATGGTTGGCCAGGAGGACCTCACGTGTGCCCGGTAAACGTTTTGGCTCTGTGAAGGGGGCTTCATGCGGGGTAGTGTGGAGGACATTCAGGAATGAGAACTGCCATGTTTTCAAAACGGGGGGTCTGGGGGAGCTCTGAACAATGAGTTTTGTGAGCCCTTCGAGAGTCAGGAGCCAAAGTTCCTCATCCTACATCTGGTTTGCTTCTCAGTCTGAGCAAAACCAGCTATGGGTAGCTGGACAACGCGAGCACCTTGGAGGCCCAGGAGACTAGGAAGCAGGTGTGAATCGAAGTAAATAGACTCAGCGGTGAGCCTGTGGACACCTTCTGAGAGAACACATGCACTCTAACAGTCATCGAGTGGTCGGGACAGGGGCAGAACAAAGAGAAACCCAAAGGAACAGTGATGTGTTCAGCCATCTCCAACCTGCCATGGGATAGAGGAAGGCAGAGGATAAGATCTTGCGGTTAAGTCTTGGGACATGAGTATGGCTTCAGGAACCTCTTGGATATTTGAGAAATCTAGAGAAAGTCATCATAGCAAGAAAAAAATGAATGAGAGGAAAACTGATAGAAAATGAGGTTGCAAAGTAAGACAAGAACCAGATCATTTAAGGGTTTGCAAGCCATGCAAGGGGTTTTGGCCTCATTCTAACTGCAGTGAGAAACCATGGGAGAGTTTTAAGTAAAAGAATGATATACTCAGTTTGGGGTTTTAGGAGATCACTTTGGCGGCGAGCAGGAGAATGGGATCACATTTATTGACCATGCTGGAAACTACGCTACATGCTCTGTGCTTGTTTTACATAATCTTTATCCCACGTCTGCAGAGCAGGGCCTTTAACGATCCCTGTGGCTCAGAGATAGTGTGTCTAGCCCCAGGTCACCTACTGGTGAGTGATGCAGGTGGGCTATGAATCCAGGTGTAGCCAGTCTCAAAGACTAAGCTCTAAACATCCACCAGGATACCCTTGAGAATCTCTATGTAAAGTCTCTCTCTTCCACTCATCACCCAATATTTGCTGATGTTCCCATGGTTCAGTAATTTCTATTACAGAAGCCATTATCAGCTCAATTGCTTTCCAGCGTGACTTAGGGGTTTCAATGGATCATGGCTTTGTTTGGGAGTGTCACTTGCTTAGGATTGCAGGTGTGCCTTCTTCTACCCATGAATCTTTTGTTGCCTGTTTATAAATTGTGCTACTTTCTCAGTGTTTTGAGGACAAGTTGGAGAGGCAGTAGGACATAGCTAGGGCCAGTATCAGTTGGAACCCTTGAGTTCCTAGAATCTCTTTTAGTAGATTCGAGCTGATGTTGGGCTTTTGATTGGCACCATAGCAGTAAAACCCTATCAAGGTTTTAAGTGATTCCTTAAGTGGAAATTTGCCCAGACAAAACTTTGCTTGCGCAAACATGAAGAGTCTTGTGTCTTGGAACATCTATCCCTGCTTTCTGCAGACTTACTTCTCCCCCTCATTTAATGATAAGGGTGTGTCAACTCTGTCCTTACATCTCTAGAAAGAAAGATGCCATGAGTTTTGCATCACAGGACAGTAGTTTCATTTTGTACTTACAGAAAGATTCCTGTTACTCAAATGCCACCCAGAAATAAGACACCCAGTTCCAAACCCCAGCGTTTACAAGTCTTTGCACATCTCTCTCCATATCCCAGATGCCTTCATTCATTGCCTTGTGTATTTAATTATCTCAAACTCTTCACAAGTTTTATTATCTGTAATAACCAGCACAAATGGAGACAGCTTCCTGGCCCCTCGTGGTGAGTCATTCTTCCTACCATGTTTACCCTTCCTGTAAAAAGTTCTTGCCCCCTGACCCCGGCCACAAGTGTCTTGCCCCTGGGACCCTGCCCCGGCTCGAGGAACGGATGGGTGATTCAAGCCTGACCAATCGGAGTGCCTCCTCAGATTTTTTTGTCTGGTTAAACTAGGAGAAAGAAGGCTTTTTTCGTTCTCCACCCAAGGAGGTATTAAGATGTGCGTCTGGACGTGCTGGAGGCCCTGACACCCACCACGCAGCGTGGCATAGCAACAGAATGGCCGTGGGCGGAGGGGAGCAAGGGAGTGGAACTGGCAGTTTCCTGGTGGCATCTCTTCCTCGCTGTGGTGACTGCACGTCCTTTGGGTTTGTTCACATGGCTTACTAAATTCCTCTTCCTTTCCTTTTATTTTTCTTTCAGGAACAGGTCCTCATTTTTTGCCTCACTTTTTGTTGGTGAGATAGATGCCCTGTGCCAATTCTGCATCGGTATCTAAATCGCGGAGAACCCGGGAACCTAGCCACTCTGAGATCTCAGAATTTTCTTTTTCTTTGCATGTTTTACTTATCTATTTTTTAATTTAACTTTTTGAAATTATTTTTTTATTCCCACCGCCCTACCCCTACCCTTTGGCGACCAACAGTTTGTTCTCTATTTCTATGAGTCTGTTTCTCTTTTGTTTACCCTTTCATTTGGGGTTTGGTTTTTATTTTAGATCCCACATATGAGACCATACAGTATTTGTCTTTCCCTGCCTGACTTATGTCACTTAGCATAATACCCTCTAGGTCCACCCATGCTGTCACAAATGGCAAAATGTTATTTTTTATTGCTGAGTAACATTCCCTTGCACACAAACACCACATTTTCTTTATCCACTCATCTATTGATGGATGTCTAGGTTCCTTCTATATTTTGTCTATTCCTAGTAATGCTGCAATGAACATAAGGGTGTGTATATCTTTTCAAATTAGTGGTTTTGTTTTCTTCAGATAAATACCAGAAGTGTAACTGCTGGGTCGTATGGCAACACTATTTTTAATTTTTTGAGGATTCTCTACGCTGTTTTCTTTTTTCCTTCTTCAAACTGCTTTCATTCCTGATGAGAGAAAACCTTTCTTGGAATGACAAAGAAATACACTGAAGAGGAGTGGGCCAGAACATCTCTATATGATGAGACCCCGTAGCCAGAGAGGTGACAATTTGTAGTTCAGCACTAAGGGACACCAACGGACACCAAGGGAGAAGAGTTGAGCGTAGACAGAGTGTGTAGTTCCACAGGGTGATCCTGGATGTTTGTCATGCCCACACCAAATCTTGACCAAAAGTTTTATATATGATAGATTATTTAAGAAAAGGATGAAATAGTTAATATTTTAAAATATTTTTTAAATAAATAAATAAAATATTTAAATCCAGATGTGATTTTTTTTCCTTAAGCTCAAGTGTTCGAAGGACTGGATTTACTTGTTAAGAACCACATACTAAATTCCCGATAAAGAATTTTAAAAAGAGTCTACCACAACAGATTTAGAATGCCTTCCAACACCGTAAAATTATTTTCTCCTGCAGAAACTAGCTTCTATTCCAAATACAAACTCTTGGATAAACATAGGTTTCCATTCTTTTGTTTCCCATTTCCCATCTCTTGTTGTCTGATTTCTTCCTCTTTTCATTGTTTGGGTTATTAGGTGCCCCTGGCCCTGCCTTTAGCATGGACCATATCCTTGTCCTTAGAAAGGAGGGTTTAGTCCAAGTCACTTTAGTTCGAACTGCAGGGACTCTGCTCTCTAGGAGTTCATCTCCTGTGCTTTGCCTACAGCCGAGATGCCAGCTTACACCCCAGGAAATGGAAAGGTGGGTCCCCAAGTTAACAGGCTCTCTGATGAGTCATGATTCCAACCAACACTCCGTCCTCCCAGGAGGGAGGCTCTGCCCCGGGCCTGCCGGCCTCCCCAGGAAAGGAGCCCGGCAAGCAAATTCCAGCTCAGCAGCCAGGGCCTTGCTGCCAGACTTCCCTGCACCAGCTCCGTGGCTCTCCCATGACTGCCTTCCCCAGATGGGTTCACCAGGACTCAGCACATCCCTCCCACCTGCCAAACGCCCTCACACGTCTTGCTGAAGCCCACTTACCACCTGTCATCCCCCACCCCTACTTCCTCAGGGAGGGTGATTTCCCGCTATGAACCACCACTCCCTACTCTCTGCTGACTCCCATCTGGCCCAGCTGGGTCCCTACTGTAGCTCCTCCTGCTGCAGCTAAGATTCCCCTGAAATTATGTATTTTGTCTTCCTGATCCAGTCCTCCAAGACTTTGGAACTATGTACGTTTGTGCCGTCTCCTGATCCCAAAATGGCAATATCCTTCCGTTTCTAATCTAGTATCCAGCTTCTTGTCTCCATTAATGTTGGGTATAATATACTCCGTTTTTATTAGTATACTTTTGAGTATATGATTCCCATATACATTGGCACACAAACCTCCAAGGGTTTATTTGTTCCAATTCTTTTAAACTTTATATTGAATTTTAACAATACTTTGTAATTCATATTGCATTATATCTATCAACCCCTATGTCATCACCCCTTTAAGGTCTTTTTATAGCTTCTATTCAATACTTGTGTTTTCTATGTAATCTCTCTATATAATAAACTCTTTTTCCTCATTTTAAATATTCTAGCTTTTTAGCATTCTACCACTCTTAACGAATTATCCATTTTCTAAATCTATCTCCTTGGCAAAGGAGGATTCTTACCCTTTGGTGTTTCATCTTAGAGAAATATAATTGAAATTTGCTGAGAATTAAAAAATTTACAGTGATTCTTGTCTTTTTTTAAATCAACCCATAAATTAATAAATTATAAAATAGATATGAATTTATAATTTACAACTTGCTCTTACTCCAATGGCAGGTAGGTTAACTACCTTTGTGATGTATTATCCCTTTTATTTAATAAAATATCTAAAATATCCCTTATCAGTGAGACTGCCTAGCTGACACCCAGACAGGCAAGGCAATTACTTGATTTCACTTGTCTGCTTTCAAAATCCTCTACATAGTGATTCTTCCTCTGCTCATTTTAATTTTTCACATGCATAAAAATTTAAAAATTTCTGCATATGAGACACTGCCTGCTCCTGAGTGTCCTGGTGTCGTCTGCCCTCCTTCCAGCCACCGGCGATGGTCTTTGCTGCCTCCTCTTCCCACTCGCCTCCTCTCAGCCTCACGGTTCAGGGAACAACAGTCTCTGGGAGCTTTCGGCTTGCTTTCCAATGACAGTGCCTCATCAAAAGTGTGCTGCATTATCAACTTTAGGGTTGCTAAGAGGTTAGATTTTAATTGCTTCACCAAAAAAAAAAAAAAAAAGAAGAAGGAAAGAGTTATGTGACATAATGGAGTTGTTATTTGACCCTATGGTAGTAACCCTGTGGTGATACAGGCAGGCTTCGAAGATATTGTGGATTTGGTTCTAGACCAGCTCAATAAAGCAAATATTACAATAAAGCAAGGAACACAAAACTTTTGGTTTCCAAGTATATATAAAAGTTATGTTTGTATGATACTGTATTCTGTTAAGTGTGCAACAGCATTATGTCTAAAAAAACAGCATCGTACCTTAACTTAAAAATATTTTACTGCCAAAAAATACTAATCATCTTCAGAGCCTGTTGGAGAATTGGACCAATAGACTGGCTCATGGCAGGGTTGCCACGACCTTTAACTTGTAAAAAACACAGTGTCTGCAAGGCACAATAAAGCAAAATGCAATAAAATGAGGTGTGCCTATGGAAATATATCAAATCAACACCTTGTACATATTAAACTTACACAATGTTATATGTCAATTATTGTTCACTAAAATAAAAATTTTAAATCATACACAGGGTAAGTTTTTTACATTATAAATATACTTTTGTATTGTTCTAATACAAAGGAAAATAGTTTTTCTTAAGGAAAACAGAAAAAACAAATTGAAAGATGCACAGCAACAGAAAAATGGCCAAAAACGGCGAACAGATAATTGACAAAAGAAATTCCAATGGACAATAAACATATGAAAAACATTCAACATCAGATTTAAAAATTAAAATTAAAATTATGAAATGCACCTTTTTATCTCAGACTGGGAAATTAAATGTTTCCCCAATCTCAGAATTTAGGAAACTTTCTAGGAAATCCGCATTTTCGTTGCTGGCAAAACATGAATTAAACATTCTCCCTAGAAGCTAGTTCAGCAAAATGTAACAAAAGCCTTAAATTATGAGTAGAATCTATGCAGAAAATTTAATTTCTTTGTTAAGGGGATAACTAGTAACATGAGTAAACTCTGTCTATAAGTATAATTATAATGGCATTATTTAGAATAGTATAAAAAGGGAAATAAACTAAACGTTCATCAACTGGGGATTGTCCATATTATTTTGTTTGTCCACATGATAGAGTCCGTGGTACCGTCGGAAATCACATACCATGGGGATATGAGAAAAATGTTCACAGTATGTTGCTAAGTGAATAAATCAAGTATGAAAATGGTATGGATTATTTAATTATAATTATTATTAATCATTTCTGAGACTTGTCACCATACATAGGAGAGGATACTGAAAGATGACAAAATAAAAAGCAATTAGTGGCTATTTCTGGATGGCCACATTTGGAGAGGTTTTTATTTTCTCTTTTGTACTTTTCTGTTTTCCAAATTACTTACAATAAATAAACCTAATTTAAAAAAAAGCAATCTCTGGAATCATTGAAAATATCCTCTAATGCAACATCAGTACCCGTCTATATTCTTTTTTCCTCTAATTTATCTTATTTTACCCAGACAGCTAGAGCTATCAGAGAAAGGAAAAAGAAAAAAAAGTCTCCTTTTTCTCCATTTTCTTCCATTGTTAATATTCCACTAACCTTGCTTTTTGTTCAGTAAAATATGCATCAGCGATTGAAATATAATCAGCACCGTGCCAGTTACTAGAACCAACAATGACAATAGCAAACAATCACGTGCTGTTTACCGAGTTTCCAGGAATAGTTCTAAGGTGTGTATGTGTGTGTGTGTGTTTCTCACACAACTGCTCTAGCTCTGTGAAATGGACCTGAACATCATCTCCCTTTAGTAGATGAGGAAACCGAGAAGAGAGGTGAAGTAACCTGCCAAGAGCACTCAGCTGGTGTTGGTCCAGGCCTGGATTCCAGTTCAGCCAGTCTTCCCCAGAAACTGCCCATAATCACTTTGAGATACCACTTCCACGGAGAAATCCTAGAGATAAGCAAGGAGCACTATGTGGTTCTTGTGTTCTATTACTCTCCATTTCGGCGTTTCAACCTCAACCGGGGTGTGGGTTAAGTAAGAATTTGGGGGCTAATCTGGGTTCTTAACTGCCATTTACAATATTTTTTCTATGGAGAAAAATCATTGTGCATTCCAAATGACTGACCTACAAATGAAATTTGCGAATAGTCTATTTGCAGGTTGGGGGTCGCCTGTATATCTCACGAGGAAATTATTGCCAAGGAAAAGACATGTGTTTCCATCCAAAATAAATGTCTGGAAATTATTTGGTCTTTGTATAAACTCAGGCCATCCATCTTTAGCCAGGAGTTTACTCTGAGGAGTCTTCATCAAGTGCTTACAACATGAATAAAGACTTTTCAGAATGCGAACATCAAATCGCAGACGTGGCTCTGGAAGCCTCCCGTTTTCACTCGGGCACACAGACGCTCCTGGAGCCGCGCGCTTCTTGGCCGTCTGGTCTTCTTGAAGAGAGGCAGAAAGGCACGAACGCGGAGGATTTCCTGGTCCTTCCCGAAGCAGATGGCTGCTGTGCTCGGTATTTCTCTGAAGACAAGATGTCAGGGAGGGAGAAAGGCTGAAAGTCAGGAGAGCTTTATGTAATTTTTATCGTTTTTAAATGTATTCTAATATATGCTTGGGTTTGTCTGCTATAAGCCGACCGCACAATCAACAGGTTGTAATAATTGCTTACCATGCTATCGCACTCCAATTTCTAATTGCAACAGACAGAATTTGATTTTGCTTCATTTCACTTTCCAAACTGTAACGCTGTCACGGATTTTATAATCGTATAAGAACAATAAAGCAGTAGTATATCGTGTCCTTAGAAAGATGCATATTGGACTGAACACATTTTCTCCCTCAACGGCAAGAGCCAGTGGAGAGGTTCGGGGGTAAGACCAGCAACCTCCCTAGCTGACGATAAACCCAGGACAATCTAAAGACACCGTTTACAATATTACTGTGAAAAACAAAACAAAAAAACCCACTTCAGTTGGAAAGCCGAAAAAAGCAACCAACTCTCGCAAACTGCAAGGACGTTAGCAATATTGTCACAAAATGGAAATTTTACAAGATTAGCAACAAACGAAATCAAAATCGATACTTATTATGGAAATAGAAACTGTAGCTACCTGAAATCCCACAAAGAGCACCAGCCAGATTCATCACCCCAAGAAAAAATTCTCAATCAGAAAATGACCTTTGCCAATAATAACTAAGAAACTTACTGCTATGGACAAAATGTTTGTGTCCCCTCCAAATTCACATGTTGAAATTCTAATTCCCCCATGTGATGGTATTGGGAGGAGGGGCCTTTGGAAGGTAATTAAGTCACGAGGATGGACCTCTCATTAGTGAAATTAGTGCCTTTATAAAAAAGACTCTAAGAGCTCTCTTGCCTCGCCTGCCATGTGAGGATGCAGCGAGAACCGTCATCTGCAAACCAGGAACAGAGCTCTTGCCAGACACCGGATCTGCCAAAGCCTTGACCTAAACATCCCAGCCTCCAGGACTGTGGGAAACAGACGTGTGTTGTTTTGCCACCCGGTCTGTGGTATTTTTGTTACAGCGGCCCAAGTGGACTAAGACGCATTCTTTGCACACTGCACCCATTCAATGAGTGTTTGAAAACAGATTGCTACAATAGACACCATTGTAGTGTTTGTCACTAACTTACTTTTTACACATAATAGACTTGCAGTTACATCTGGTTCTTGAAGCGAAGAGGTCCATGGATAATCCGTATGTCGAGTTATCTGAACAAATGGTAGCTGGTTCCTTGTGCTCTGGCGGCTAAAAAGAATGTCTGTTATTAAAATGAGAAAAATGCCTCTTCGTCATTCATCAGCTCTATTAATAAGCACTGTAAATCCCATAACATGGGCTTAGACCTGCTGAAGGCTCTGAGGGCACATCCTCATGCAATTAGTCTTCACTAATGTGCAATTTTGTTGTATTAATGATTCTTTTTTGTTTCAGGTTTAAGTTCAATAATACTGACAACAGGTTAGAACGACATGCTCCAGTGTGATAGCCGCTGACCACATATAGCTATTGTGCCCCCCAAATGTGACTGGTCTGAACTGAAATGCACGGAGAATATAAAATGCATACCAGATTTGAAGACTTAGTACAAAAAAGGATGCAAAATATCATAATAATTTTTGCATAGCTCACATGTTGAAATGATAATGTTTTGGATTGCATATACTAAATACACTACACTTTAAAATTGATTTCATCCGTTCTCCACACTTCACTATCATGATGTGGGCTCCAGGAGGACTGCCCCTGCGGATCAAGTCTGCAGGCTTCCATGCTCCCTGGGTTCTTATCGCGTTCAGCCAATGAGTGACCCCAACAGGAGATCTGAGGATGAGATGTTGGAATATTCTTTCCTCTTCTTCTCTCCCTAATTTGGGACCATGTTTCTTGGAAAAGCTGGGTGTCTCCATGACTTCAATTTCCGCCTGGCAGTTCTTCCTCCAAAGGCTTCCCCTTGCTCTGGGCTCTGGCAACACTATGCCCTTCCTTTGTCACTTTGGCCCTAGAGAGTCACACTTTCCACTGTTGGTGGTCTCTGGGACCCTGCCCATTTGTTACATCATTCCTTTACTCATGGCTGTTTGCCTGAAGCACCTGGGGTGAATTCTGTTTCCCGCTGAGACCTACTTACTATACAATAACCAATTCTTTCCTGTACATACGAAAGGGAAAAGCCCAAATCCGAGACCTCTAGACAAAATGTCTCATATTATGTTAAGATGAGTTCGACACGCAGGAACCAGCTCACTCCTCCTCTTAGCTATCCACGTGTTCCTCAGTGACTCATTCAATTCAATATGTTTAAAATTTGGCCTTCAGTGAGCAAGGTCCTGTGCTGAGGCCCTGGGTGACGAGGTATTCCCACGCCCCAGTCTCACCTCAAGAGAGTGAGCAAGTGAGGAAAGCCCACAGAAAACAGACACATGCAGCTGAAAGAGTGAGTGCCTACAGAGCTTCCAACAGAGTGTGTGAGAGCTCAGCAGAAGAAAAATTGTGTGAGCATGGCCTGGGTTTCTCTTGTAATTTTTCTCTAAAAAACAGTAAGAAATATAAAAATGTGCTGGACTATGAAACCTAGGTGAAGGAGTAGTATATGGTCATACTAACGAGCATAGCTAATGCTTACCTAGTGGTTTGCACGTGCCTGACACTCTGCTAAGCACGTGATACAACCACGACAGCCATCACTGCCACGTGTTACTTGTAATGTTGCAGGCACTTGCCAGTGTATTAACTCATTTGATCCTCAGGACAAGCGTAAGAGACAGATAGTGTTAAAAAACAGAGGCACCTTAAAATTTTTTAAAGATTTTATTTATTTATTTTTAGAAAGGGGGGAAGGGAGAGAGAAAGAGAGGAAGAAAAACATCAATCTGTGGTTGCCTCTCACACAGTCCCCTCCCCACTGGGGACCTGGCCTGCAGCCCAGGCTTGTGGCCTGACTGGGAATCGAACCAGTTCACAGGCTGTGCTCAATCCACTGAGCCACACCAGCCGGGGCCACATTAAAATTTTTAAGGGTTTATTTTAGCAAAATCAAATCAAGCCAAACCAGAAGTAGTAAAGACCTCTGCACCTACAAGAACTAGAGGCAGGACCTTGATAGAGATGTAAAAGCAAAGCCAATCAATTATTTGATTGGCAATAGCTTAAGTATTTGCCTTATTTGAGAAAATCTCATTAGTTGCTTATGATGGGCTGTCTTTACATTTTGATTTTTTAACCTTAAGGCACTTAAAAGCTTATCTTTTGGTTTGCGTGCACGGGCTGCTAAGGCATTAGAGCTGCCTCAGCCTCACGGCCTTCTTATTTAATTAATTTAACAGCAGTGTTGGAGTCCCCATTTTACAGATTCAAAAAATGGGATGCATGCTAGTTCCGTCAACTTGTCTAAGACCCCATAGCCGATAACAGATAGAACTGGGAGTGTAGCCAGGCATCGCAGGTCCAGAGGCTGCATTCTCAGCCGCCCTGCCCTGCCCTCCCTCACAGGTAATCTCTGACAATAGTTACATCTGCATTAATCCTCACAATAAAAAGCCTCGCCGCATACGATTCTAAGGAAGATGGAAGTTCGGACTATCTTATAACTTGCCCATGATCACATGACTATTCACCATTCTACTATAGTGCCCCCAAATTGTCCTGGGCAATGAAGTGGAGCCAAACTCTAGAAAGCTTTCAATACAAGGATGAGCGCTTTGGCATATCTGTCGTCATTCCCCACTTAACCCCGTGGCTCATGGTCGTCCCACCCATTCACAACCTTTGAGTCCTTTTCCATATCCAACTCCATCTTTGTCTTCTTCTCTCCAATAGTTTACCCTCTTTTCCTTATCTTTTCTTCTGCATTAATTTTAACAATACTAGACATTTTCCCACCCCTGTGTGCAGCAGCTTCGCAGCCCAGTCTCGATTGCCTTAAACCAGTCCTCACGCCTTAACGACCTGTGTTCAGCGACTGGCTCGGGGACAGGCAGAGCAGGGTGCTGTGAGCCAGCTTTCACGGGCTTCAGAGACTAAACGGCGTGAGCCTTTTCCCAACTCTTGGTTCAATGATCCAGACTGCCCTTTGGTAGTTTGAAATCAGCCATGGTGAGCATATTTATGCCCAATAAATCAAATGCTACAATCAGGGCTTTTTTTTTCCCCTTTTTTCTATTTTTCTTTTTTGAGAGAGAGAAAAAGAACACACAAGCCAGTGTTTTAAACACTCACCTGCACATTACTGGCCAGGCATGACTTCATTTAGGTCTACGAGACCTGATGAGATATTGAGTTAGGTTTTAGGGAAATCATTGAAGAAGATCCTATTCTTCTGAAGAGAGAGTTAGGAAAAAAGCAAGCTCTCAGACTACTGAGGATATTTTGGCCACCATGAGAGGACCGAGCCACAGGAAAAAATTAAAGGACCCAACCACATGAAAAATTAAAAAATAAAGACCCCGTGCCCTGACGGTGGGCTTCTGAATTAACCCCCCTAAAGCTGTACATCTCTTTACTCTTCAATTAAATGAGCCAGTAGAGTCTCTGTTTTAAAACCAGTTGGAATTGGGATATTTTTATCAAAGATCTTGAGTTGATACACACTTATGACCTATGAGTAAGGCCACCCACATTGCACCACTCCCAGGGGACCGTTCACATTGAAGTCACTGCAAAGAGTAATCCTGGAGGTTGACGCGGTGCAGCCTGAGCAGCCCTGTGTGGCATAGGGGGTGGGAGTGACTAAGAAACAAGCTTACCTGTTCCCAGTCAGATGACTAAAGCCAACGCCCCCGCTAGCTCCCATTACCTCCTTTTATTTTGTTGCTCCATTTTCATTAATCTCTTCTTATTCCCTGCCACAAGAAAGACACACATTGACCTATTTTTATTCCCTCTCTTCTTCCAACAGCCAACAGCCAACCTTTCCTGCCTTGTATCCTTATTTCATGTTTTCTCTGGCCACTGGGAATTCCTAAAAAGAATGAATAGACCCTTTAATGTTGGCCGGCTCCATCGATTAATCAAAGTTTTCCCACCAGTCTTGCAAACTGGTTCATTCTGTTATTTTGCTTTCCATTTCCTTCATATTGGCCAAACTGGCCTATTTATCATCCTCCAAATATGTCCAACAAATATGTGTTTCAACACCTCTGTGTGTGATGCTGTTCTAGCCTTGAATTCCATGTCCCCTTTATCTTTCCCTATTGAAATCTTATGTTTCTAGCAACTCCCAACTGCCCCTTATGATTGTGTAATGTTATTATAAGAAACAGACTTCTTTAGCCAAAAGAGCTAATCTGTTGGATAAAAACTACAGGCCTAACTCAGAACCTCGGGCACCAAAGGCGTGCAGGTCTTATGAATCTGGAGTCGGAGGTACCAGAAAATCAGAAATGAAAGTTACTTTCCCCCTCTCTGGGGCCCTAAGTCTCTACCTATCTGCTGCTTTCTTCCTGTCTGCTTTATTACCCTCATTCTCATCATACCAACTCTGTATTTCACATGCCCGATGGCTTATTTGTCCTATCAATTCCAGAGTCCAGTGGAAGCTGAGTACATACTCACTCTGTCCTAATTTCTTAATTCCTTGGAGGGGAAAGATGAGAAATCCAGCTGAGCCAATGCGTTGACTCCCCTGGGTCTGATGTCCAACCCTTGACCAGTCAACCATGAGGCCAGGCCGAAGGTACATGGGCGCTTGTGGGAAGAGCTTGTAGGGCATGGAAGACATGACTGGCATCTCTAATATCCTCATCACCCCACACAGAGCTATCTGAACTCCCACATACACTACTTATTATATTCACCTTATGCTGCAGCAACTTTACTCCTGTCTCACTTTCCCCCTAGGGTGCAGGGAACATACTCATGTTATCTTATCTTTATCTTACATAAGAAACAGCATTGCAGTTGGGCTCTCCAGAAATCAGTCTCTGAATGTAGGCTATGAGCAGGATGTTTATTAAAGAATGCGCTTGGTATCGAGACTTGTGGAAAACAAAGGAAGGAAGCAAGATTGGCCAGAGGGAACCAAGAGGCTGCCACGAAGGGCAAACGGCAGCCTCCGCCTAGTTTACGGGGAGCTTCGGAGCCTGAGCGCGGCTTCAGCATTGTCCCAGTTAGGCTGGGCTAGCCAGACCTCCGCACCGTGCGTCTCTCAGCCCTCAGGTGTGACCCCCCCGGGAAACAGTATGGATTTGTGTGAGGGGTCTCCCTACAGCTGAGGCAGCCCTGGAGGGGCTAACAGCTGAGGGCCGCACGCTGTCAGCAGGCCCGTCAGTGTGCCCAGCTCCTATCCTCTTTTATTGAAAGGGGATCTGGATGGTACAACACAATGGCCACATGTCAATTGCAGTCACCACGGTGCATTACACAATGCGTGTGTTTGCCTATCTGTTGGCTACTTCAAAGCAGAGAGACAGAGAAGGCGACCGTGAGCATGGGAAGAAGGGAAAGGGAAAATAATTGTTGAATGAAAGAATAAATGGATGAAATATACAAGTCCATTTTAAACAAATCTTACAGAAAAAATATATGTATTTTTAAAATCCTGCCCTGGCTGCATAGTTCTGTTGGTTGGAGCATTACCCTATACACAAAAATGTTGCAGGTTTGATTCCCAGTCAGGGCATATACCTAGGTTGCCAGTTCTGCCCCTGGTTGGGGCGTGACTGAGGGGCAACTGATTGATGATGTTTCTCTCTCTTGTCGATGTCTCTCTTTCTCTCTCTCTCTCTCTCTCCCTCCCTCCCTCTTTCTCTAAAATCAATAAAAATACATCCTCAGGTGAGGATTAAAGAAGAATCCCAAGATTAGAAGCTAAAGATGTGTACAAATTCCACATCTGTCACCTACTATGATTTTCAGCAAGTTACTAAACATCTGTCACATCCCTTCTTTCACTTCTGATTACAGCAAATGTGTTCCACGCATGCCTGTCTCTAACAGTTATGCGACTCTGAGAAGGAATACAAGTGGAGGTCCCTGTCCTACATGCGTGAGTAGGCACCTCAATCCACACAGTCTTACCTGCACTCCCGCCCCAATGCTCTTGTTAGCAGCAGCCCCTGCACACCGATGGACCTGGGGGCGTGAACCAAAAACGTGCTCCAGCCTCAGCTGAGCAGACCCAGAGAGAGGCCCTGGCAGGCTCTGAATGGCACTCCTCTTTGCCCACAATTCCTCACTTTACCGGGAGGAGGGAGGAGGAAGGAGGAAGGGAAAGTGGGCCCCTCGGAATTGTTAACTGGATTAAACCTTTCAGATTCTCACATGTCAATGGCTTTGCTTGGTTTCAGCAGTTCTCCATTGACTTCAGAAAGTCCTGAATGTTTTGCAAGATTTACAACTTTGCTTTGCAATGTTTGTAGTGTATATGACTAGCCTATATCTGATGGTTGTCCCCAGTGTGTGGAGGTGACAGGCTCTATTCCCTAGAGTTAAACCGGGAGTGATGTTAAAATAGGGGTTGATTTTATGCATGGTTAGCAAATTGGTGAATGTTCTTGTATTGTGATGCATTTTGCTTCCCTCTGAGCCATTTACATTTGGGAACTTGAATAATATCTCCTCAGACAATGAGCACCTTTGTATATTAGATGTTGCTTTTATATGAATGGACTGGTTCTTGGAGCAGGATATCCATTCTGACCCCACAGACAGAAAACTGGACTTTCTAGGGTGACCTCTATGCACCTGTCTATGGTCTGAGCTAGAACGAGACACAAATACAAGCCAAAAGCAAGGAATTTAAAAAAAAATTGAAGCAAAACAAAACCTTCTTGTACATGAGGCAAAGAAAAAGCCACTTGTACCATCAACACTACTGATGAGTGCCGCTGGTTAAGATAAAAGATCTGAGCTGCCAGTTGTTTCTAATGAATGTCTTGCATGAAGAAAAGACTGTCACATCCAACTCTTGCTTAGGCTATCAATGGTCTCAGTTACGAGGACATAGAAAAACATTAGAAAAGTACTGTGGATAAGTAAAGGAATAGCATTTATATTTTTAGTCCCCATGCAGTTCATACCTCCCTTTGGGGTCTCAAGCTTGCCCACAGTGGCCGCGTGAGTGGATGGTGGCTACGGGAAGGGCCCTGGTGGGGTATCTCTCCTCCGGAAGCAGACACAGAAGAGAAGAAGGGAGTTGCTGGCTTAACGTCTCAAACGGGAAATTCAATATTTCATTTTTAAGGGAATGAATCAAAAAAGGAGTTCACGGGAGATGGATGGAATAAGCTTTCCTCATCCCCCCCGAGCAAGTCAAGTCACCACTCCCAGGAACACAGTGAGCCCTGGGTCACAGTCGGTTAGTTTCTCAGTTCCGGGTCCTCGTACCACACACAAAAACGCAGGGCTTAGCCCCAGACTCGGAGTTTAGACTCCTCAAAGCTTTGTTCTTCTGATTTTTAAAAATCCACTTGGTTCCATGAGACAGACCCTCTGCTTTCTTGCTATGTCTCTGAGCTGAGACGGAGATTTTCATTTTTATGAACTCAGACGTGTTTTGAGGATCCCAGCTGTATGAGAGGAATTTCACTGACAATTTTCCACCTTGCTAGGGCCAAAGACGTATCTCCTTCCTCCCATCCCCATTAGGACAATACAAGCTTAGCCCCAACTCACAGCTCCATGCCCTGGTCTGGTGGCTCTAGCCATCAGACTGGGCTCCTCCTCCTTATTTCTGCCCTTGGGGGACTTCCATTAGTTCTCCTGTCATTTGTAGATTTCACCATGCACTTCTATATGACTAACGAGGGAGGAGAATCCACATCAGCTGACTGCCCTGTGGTAGATCCAGATTCCAAGTGCACTTTGCCGCATCCCCTACTCCCTCCTTGTCTTTCCTCCTCTCTTCCCACTTCTGACCTCCACTTACACTGTTTCTTTCCCTCGGCTTCCAGGTTTCACCTCACAAGCTAGATGAGGTAGCAGCTCTATGAAGCTGAGAAAAATATTTGCCACTTATTGATTCCATGTGGCCAAGCCACGTAGCTCTCAGTGGGCAAAAAATAAGATTCAGGCAAACAAAGAGGATGAGAAAGGACAACACTCTAAGGAAACTTGTTGCATATTATCGAATGTATTTTTGGCTGAGCCCTCAGCTCTAGCTCTCAATAACATTTCAGAAGTTAGGAAAGTATCATCTTTGAAGTGATCTTGTGGAAGTGATGAAAAAATTTAAATCTGCAAATCGGTTTTGCTTTCTTTTGATTGGGAAAAAAAAATGCATGAAACTTAAGATCACCCCTCACCAAGAGGAACGAAACAGAATGTACCAATGGTTAGGCGCCAATTTCCCAAATCTTTTCAACTTTCATAGCCAGGAACTTCTTTTATTGTATTCTCAGATTTTCCAGGTGAGCATGTTGGACGTTTCCTCCTGTGGATCAGTTTCCTCTCTGAAGTTTCTCCGCAGTGACTTTAAGGGCCGTCTCCCCGAAGCTTGTGCTGCGTGTGGCTTTGCTTCCCGGGGCTTGTGCCCAATGCAGCTATCTGCCCAGTGCCGTCAGTGACCCCTGGTCTGCCCTCTGTCCTTTCCGCTAAATACTCAAATTCCTCCCTGGGGGCAAGATTTTTTCACTTTTAATTTCTAAATCTCTTCACCCAGCTGTATTACTTTTGACCGTCAAGGTGAGACTGACAGCTGCCGACAGTTGTTACAGCTGCTGCTAAGCACTGGTTACCTTAGAAATGCAGAGAAAACAAACATAGCGTTACCACTGGTGTTTACCTAGATACTGAGAAGGGGGACAAAAGGGACTTGGACATCAAGCAAATAAACTGGAGAGCGTGAGCCTGCTCGCTCAGCCAGGAAGCCACGGCTTCATGGTCCAGGGGACCGCGGCAGTGCAGTGCGCTCCGCCAGAGTAATTAACACTCCTCCCCTCCTCCAGGCCTAGATTGTTGGGGTGCATAGAGGGGGCTGCTGGACCATAGAGGCCTGTCCGTCTAACTACGGAGTGAACCTATCCAAGCCCGCAAAAACTCAGGAAGCTGATTTGTCGTTTTGAGAAAGCACCTGCTGTGTCCGAATCCAGGCTCCTGCATATAACCTACCCCAGGGGAACAAAGAAGCTCTCTCTTTTCCTCGTGACCTGCACTCACACGGTGCACTTGCCTGTGCTCTCCATGGCCAGGTGACCCTAGCAGCCAGGTGGCCCACGGCCATGCAGACTCCATATGCAGGCTCCGGGAGGGAGCGTGGATACCAAGCCCAGCAATGGACCGCGGCTGGGAAGACACGCGAAGCTGGCAGGATGCTGAACGGGACTGGGCTTTAGTATGGAGCAGAAACTCTGGGTAGTGGCCTTCACCCTGGCCCTGCTGAAGATAAGGTCGAACTTCTTCCGTGGCACATGGAGGGAGGTTAGACATTGGAAAACCAGGGGGCAGCTCCTATCTCCACATGAATAAACCAGGCTATACCACAGTCTGCCATGCGTGGGTCCTTGGAATGCTCTCCTTGTGGCCTCGTGGAAGGGCCTACTTCCCATCGACAGCAACAGGGACCCTAAGGAGCCGTCAGGGAGCCCCCTCACCTCGAGGCTGCTGAAAAATAGTCTACGGTAAATCGCAAGCCCTACCCGCACCTATCAGGCGGATGTTCTGGCAGCGTTTTCAAGAACCAGGGTAAGAGACACAGCAAGCTGGGGAGAAGCAAAAGTTAACGGCTACCAACAGTTCCGAGGCAGAAAACTCCGTGCTTCTTTTAAACAGATTGATTTATAGCTTGTGATATTGTGGGCAAGAGCACCCACAACCCTAAGTGTTTTGTGTCTTGACCTGTAAAAATAAGTCTATTAACCCTAATCAATCTCCCATTATTCAGAGGTGCCTGGAATTTAACAGACAAAGGGACGATGCGGTCCTGCAGCTCAGGAACTAACCATTGTCTTAGGCAATCAGCAGGGTCTTTGCAGTAGCAAAATTATCATTCCCAGTACCACAGTGGGGAAGGGGCGCCCATCTTTTAATGAGAAAATGGAGGATTGTTTTCAGTTTTAATTGCTGGGGCTAATTAAGCCCCGGGGCTCTTGTGCCGCCCCGGGTCCTGGTGGGTAGGTGTTCCCAGACACTTCTGCAGAGCCTCGACCCAGCTGTGGGCACGCCGCCTGTCCCGGCTTCCTGCTGTAATTAGTATGGACCTCGATGCCGATTAAGGACTTTATTACAGAAGCTAATTATGGAGTCTATAGCTGGTTCACTGTGCCTTCGGAAGGATTTTCTTGTGCTTTGTGAGGGGAATTCTAAGGACGGGTGTTGTTTCAACCTTTGAAGGACAAAATAGGAACTGGCACATCACACGGATGGTCAAATGTTAATATATCCCTGGAAAATGGAAATATTTAAAATCCGCGCCAGGAAAACCAAGCAAACAAAGCTTCTTTTTAACTGAGATTTGGGTTGGGGGTGGGGAGGAAATAAATGCTATCGTCTAGCAGCACCCACAAATTCTTGTAACAAAAGCTCCCCGTAGGGTCCCCACACAAGCCCTGCGGTGAGGAAACTGCGCTTGGTCTAACACATTAGTCCGGGATGAGCTCATGTAGTAAAAGGTTTCGGCAGGAACCACATATTTTTCCCTGCAATACTCTTGTCATAATGTTTTCACAGAATTCACTGTGGTGTTTGGAAAAAAGACAAAATGTGAAGAAGGATGAAACTGGAAGACCGGGAATTTGTAATACTCTTTAGTCAATTATTGCATCCCTCATCTTAATGCCCTTTTTATAAGGAGAATAAAGAAAGAAGAAATGTCCTTTATTATGTCTTATTTCTGTATGTACTCCTTATATAGCTACAGATATCTACACAGACATTGAGGGAGAGACAGGCAGACAGAAATGTTAATGTATTTTTCTGTTTCATCTTGGATTTTGAGGTGCATGCGTGTGTGTGTGTGTGTGTGTGTGTGTGTGTGTGTGTGTGTGTTTTAATGGGCACTGAGGTTTTCTAGCTCCAATAAAAAAATTACTTATTTTTATATTTGGGGCCTGGGGTAGAGAGAGTAAGTGACTGAAATAATTAGCCTGTCCTAACACTTACCAGACTCGGGGCGAGAGTACAATGAAGACCCCTGTTCCGTGCCACCCTACTCTTTCCACCTCTATTCCTGGGAGCAGCCACTCCTTTGCTGCCTCTAGGGCCGAAGGGCGGGCACACCTTTAGCACATTATACCTCTGTGAGGAGAGCCCAGAGAAGTGATGGAAGTAGGCTATAGCAGCAGGTTCACTGTTGTTTGGGCAGGTCATTTCCCAGTCTCAGATACCTAGAACTTGGTGGGGTAGGGATGGAGGAAGACAGCTCTGAATGGACATGAACATTTGGCCCTGGGGACACCTTACTACCTGAGAGGGATCTCCACAAGAGGAGAAACAGAGCAAGCTTTTTATTGCTCTGTTCTGGGTCTTGGGTGCCCATCTCTATAGGCCACACTGGACTAGACCGTAAAACTTATGTGACTATGTTTATCATTCATTTGACAAATATCTTCTAGCTTTCTGCAATGTCCCATGAACTGTGCTATGTACCAAAGATGTTGTGGTGGTTAATCATACAAGATAAAGTGGTGCTTTTTAAATACACGTGCTAGAACTTATGTAGTCAGATAAATGAAGTTTCTATTGCTCCAATCATTATAAAACTGTAACTACTCTTTAAGAATTTTGGTTCAGAATCTAGACTGCATATAAGAATCTATTTTATATATATATATATATGAATGTTTGTGTGTGTGTGTATATAAATAAATAAATAAATAAATAAATAAATAGGTATGGGCTCTACTCCTCCTTACAGATGAAGAAATTAAAGTTCAGGGACTATAGGCGTTGTGATCAAAAGAGTTCTGCTGCAGTGGGATTGTTTTCAAGCTTCCAGGAAGCCCATTGAGTGCAGAATTAATCAGTATACAAGAATTTCTTGACTATTTAAATAATTATCATGGCCGATTCAAACATTGTGCACAAAGCCTGTCATGATGCCACAAATTCTTTTGCAATTTTCTTCTATCCACGTCAACCATGTTGGAATCAAAATGTTGGCAAAGCTGTGGGTTCTGTGTTTCCAAGTCTGGGAATCCCGTGCTGAAGCAAAGCTCCATGCTCAAGAGGCTGGTATCTTCAACTGGCTCAAAGCTCTAACTTCTCATATGTACTCTTGCAAACCAGTTAGCCAGGTTGTATGAAAGAGAACTTTTTTTAACAAATTAAAATCCAGGCTTTGATATATCTTTGCAAGATGAGGATAAAGGACTAATAAATAAATCTGGCTTTTCAGATGACCTGAATGTTGGTAATAACCCAGCCTGACCTCCCCTCACACTTTCCATCAAAAACTAGAGTGACCTTCAAAGTGTAGAAGATCCTGTCAAAATGTCATCAACACCCCCTCCCTTAGTGGGGAAGGGCTGATGGTGGAACTAGGGGCCTCCACACACAAAGTACAAGCCCACGTGCCCCACCCCACCCTGGACTAATCTGTCATGTGTGTGTACGTTGACTTTAGCCAATACAAAGAGATGCTCTTTTGCACAGTGGGGAATTTCTCAGCTGTGACAGTTGGAACTTCATCTCTCAATATCCAAAACTACCAAATTCCTAATAGGAATTTGGCACACTAAAGTGTAAATTTTCTGTTTTCCCCTTATATAGAACTACAGAATTTTGGCAGGAGTCCCACCAATTTTTAAATTATTTTTCCCCTTGTATTGAATTTATTAAGTGAAACCAGTTAACAAAGTTAAACCAGTTTCAGGTGCAAAATCCCACAACACATCGTCTTTGCACTGCAGTGTGTGTTCACCACAGGTCAAGTCTCCTTCTATCACCATCTATCCCCCCAGACTCTCCTCAACCTCCCCTACCAACACTCACCCAGCAATCACCACACCGCCGTTCACATTCATAAGTTCTCTCTCTCTCTCTCTCTCTCTCTCTCTCTTTTTGTGCTCCATCCCTCCACCTACCATATCCAGCACCCCAATCCCAATCCCCATGACAACAGTCAACCTGCTCTGTTGATGAGTCTGTCTTTATTTTGCTTGTTAATTCATTTTGTTCATTAGATTCCACATATGAGTGAAATCATATGGCACTTGTCTTTCTCTGACTGGCTTATTTCACTTAGCATAATGTTCTACAGGTCCATCCAGAATGTCACAAAGGGTAATATTTCCTCCTTTTTATGGCTGAAGAGTATTCCATTGTGTAAATGTACCACAGCATTTTTATCCACTCGTCTACTGATAAATACTAGGATGGCTTCCAAATTTCGGCGATTGTAAATAATGCTGCAATGATCATAGTGTTCATATAGTCTTTCGAATTATCATTTCGGGTTTCTTCAGATAAATTCCCAGTAGCTGAATAGTTGGGTCAAAAGGCAGATCCATTTTTAATTTTTTGAGGTAACTCCATACTGTTTTCAGCAGTGGCTGCACCAGTCTGCATTCCCACTGGCAATGCATAAGGGCCCCCCTTACTCCATACCTCCCCAAAACTTGTTTGTTGATTTATTGAGGGTAGCCATGCTGGCAAGTGTGAAATGGTATCTCACTGTGGTTTTAATTAGCATTTCTCTGATGATTAATGACATTGAGCATTCTTTTATATGTCTGTTGACAATCCGTATGCTGTCTTTGGAGAAGTGTCTATTCAGGTCCTTGAACCATTTTTAATTGTATTGTTTGTTGTTTTGGTTTTGAGTTTTATAAGTTCTTTATAAATTTTGGATATTAACCCCATATGAGATGTATCACTGACAAACATGTTCTCCTATTCAGTGGATTATGCTTTCATTTCGTTAACAGTTTCCTTTGCTATGCAAAATCATTTTAGTTTGATATAGTCCCTATTGTTTATTTTTCTTTTGTTTCTGTTGCCAGAGAGCATATACCAGAAAAAATATTGCTACCAGAAAAATTCGAGATTTTACCGCCTACGTTTTCCTCTAAAATTTTTATGGCTTCAAATCTAACATTTGAAACTTTAATACATTTAGAGTTTATTCTTACATATGGTGTAAGGAGGTTGTCTAGTTTCTTTTCTTTCTTTTTTTTTTTTTTTTTTTTGCAGGTTGCAATTTTCCCAACACCATTTATTGCATAGACTATCTTTACCCCATTGTATGTTTTGCTTCCTTTGTCAAATGTTAATTGACCAGAAAGGTATGGGTCTATTTCTGAGCTCTATTCTGTTTCATTGATCTATATATCTGTTTTTATTTCAGCACCATGCTATTTGATTACTATGGCCTTGCAGTACAGTTTGATATCAGATAGCATGATACCTCCAACTTTGTCCTTCTTTCTCAAGATTGCTGTGTCTATTTGAAGTCTTTTGAGGTTCTATATAAATTTTTGGAATATTTGTTCTAGTTCTGTGAAATACACAGTTGATACTTTATTAGGAATTACATTGAATCTATAAATTGCTCTGAGTAGTATGGAAATTTTAATAATGTAAATTCTTCCTATCCATAAACACGATATCTGCTTCCACTTACTTGTATCTTCTTTAATTTCTTTCTTCCATGTCTTGTAATTTTCCAATTACAGGTCTTTAATCTCCTTGCTTAAATTTATTCCTAAGTATTTTATTACTTTTGAAGTAATTGTGAATGGGATCGTTTTCTTAGTTTCCCTTTCTAATAGTTCATTATTGATGTATAAGAATGCAACTGATTTATTGAATATTTATTTTGTATGCTGCTACTTTACTAAATTTATTTATTTGTTCTAGCAGGGTTTTGGTAGAATATTCAGGATTCTCTATATACAGTATTGTGTCCTCACCAAATATGATGATTTTACATTTCCTTTCCAACTGGATGCTTTTTATTTGTTCTTCTTGCCTGATTGCTGTGGCTAGGACTTCCTCTACTATGATAAATAAGAATGGCAAAATTGGACATCCCTGCCTTGTTCCCAATCTTAAAAGAAACGCCTGTAATTTTTACCCATTGTGTATGATGTTGACTGTGGGCTTGTCATATATGGCTTTTACAACATTAGGTATGATCACTTTATTGAGCATTTTTATCATAACTAGTTGCTGGGTTTTATCACATGCTTTTCCTGCATCTATTGTACTGATCATGGGGTTTTTATCCTTAATTTTTGTTATTTGATATATCACATTTATTGATTTGCAGATACTGTACCAACTTTGCATCCAAGGAATAAATCCCACTTGATCACGGTGTATGATCTTTTTGATATATTGCTATATTTGATTTGCTAATATTTTATTGAGGATTTTAGCCTCTACATTCATCAGGGATATGGGCCTATAATTTGCTTCCTTTTTTGTAGTGTCTTTATCTGGTTTTGGAATAAGGATAATGCTGGCCTTGTAAAATGAGCTAGGGAGTCTTCCTTCCTCTTGAATTTTTTGGAATAGCTTGAGGAGGAGAGGTACTAGATTTTCTTGGATTGTTTGCTAAAATTCACCTGTGAAGCTACCCAGTCAAGGCCTTTATTCTTTGTTGGGAGGACCTTGTTTTTTGTTTTTTTGGTTATTGTTTATTACTACCTCAATTTCACTAGTTGTAATCAGTTTATTCAGATTCTCTGATTTGTCCTGATTCAGTTTTGGAAGATTGTATGTGTCTTAAGAATGTTTCCATTTCATCCAGATTGTCCAGTATGTTGGCATGTAGTTGTTTGTAATATTTTATTAAAACCTTTGTATTTCTTTCATGTCAGTTGTTATTTCTCTTTTTTTGTTTCTGATTTTACTGATTTGGGTCCTCTCTCTTTTTCACTTGATGAGTCTGGTTAAAGGTTCATCAATCTTGTTTGTCTTTAAAAAGAACCAGCTCTTGGTTTCATTGATCTTTTGTAATGATTTTTAGACTCTATTTTATTTATTTCTATTCTGATCTTTATTATTTCCTTTCTTCTACTCACTTTGGGCTTTGTTTGTTGTTCTTTTCAAGTCCCTTTAAGTGTGAAGTTAAATTGCATATTTGAGATTTTTCTTGTTTCTTGACATAGGTCTGTATTGCTACAAATTTCCCCCTTAGGACCTCTTTCTCTATGTCCCATAGATTTTGGTTTGTTGTATTCTCATTTTCATTTGTCTCCAGATATATTACTATTCCTTCCTTGATATCATTGTTAACCAATTCCTCGTTCAGTAACATGTTACTTAGCCTTAACGTTTGTGTGTTTTTCAATTTTTTTCTTTTGGATTGATTTCTAGCTTCAGAACACTATGGTCAGAGAAGGTGCTTAATATGATTTCAATCTCCTTAAATTTATTAAGACTTAGTGTCCTAACATTTGGTCTATCCTAGAAAATGTTCTGTGTGCACATGAAAAGAATGTATATTCTGTTGCTTTGGGGTGAAATGTTCTGTAGATATCAGTGCAATTCATCTGATCTAGAGTGTCATGCAAGGTTTGAAAATTGACTTCAGTGGGGTGTTAAAATCCTCTAATATGACTGTATTGCTATCAATTTCTCCTTTCATGTCCATCAAAATTTGCTTTACATATTTAGGTACACCTGTGTTGGGTCTATAAATGTTTACAATGGTTATATTCCCCTGTTGGATTGCTGCCTTTTGTATTATGCAGTCTTCTTCTTTGTCTCTTATTATAGCCTTTGTTTTAAAGCCTCTTTTGTCAGATACAAGTATTGCTACCCCAGCTTTTTTCTTTTCCATTTGCATGAAATATATTTTTCCATCCATTTACTTTTAATCTGCCTGTATCTTTCATCCTGAAGTGAGCCTCTTGCAGACTGCATATATATGGGTCTAGTTTTCTTATCCATTCAACTACCCTATCTTTTGATTAGAGTATTTAAGCCATTTATGCTTAAGGTGACTTTTGATAGGTATGTTTTTATTGCCATTTTATTCTTTTAACTGTGTTCCTTTGTTCCTTCTCCTCCTCCTCCTTTTTGTCCATTTTTTCTTCTTCCTCCTCTCCTCCTCCTCCTTCTTCTTTTCTCTTTCTTCTCCTTCTTCCCCTTCTCCTCCTTCTCATCTTCCTCTTTCTTCTCCTTCAGAAGTCCCTTTAGCATTTCTTGTAATTCTCATTTGGTGATAACAAAGTCCTTTAGCTTTTTCTTGTTTGGGAAACTCTATTTCTCCTTCAGTGTTAAATGATAGCCTTGCTGGGTAAAGTAGTCTTGGTAAATAGGTCCTTGCTTTTCATTACCTTAATATTTCATGCCAATGCCTCTGGTCTGAAATCATCTGACAGTTTTATAAGTGCTCTCTTGTAGGTAACTAACTGCCTTTCTCTTGCTGCTTTTAAGATTCACTCTTTTTCTTTAACCTTTGGCATTTTAGTTATGATGTGTCTTGGTGTGGACCTTTTTAGGTTCATCTTGTTTGGGACTTTCTGAGTTTTCTGGACTTGTGAATCTTTTTTGTTCAAGTAAGGGAAGTTTTCAGTCATTATTTCTTCAAATACGTTCTCAGTCCCTTGCTCTATCTTCTCCTTCTAGTACCTCTGTGATGCAGATGTTGTTATGCTTCATGCTGTCCCAAACGTTATTGAAGCTCTCCTCATTTTTTAAAATTCTTTTTTCTTTTCACTATTCTGATTGGTTGTTGGAAGACCTTGTCTTCCAAATCACTGATTTGCCCCTCTGCTTCATCCAACCTGTTGTTTATTTCTTCCCATGAATTCTTCATTTCAGATATTGTATTCCTTATTGTTGACTGTTCCTTTTTCATGGTTTCTATGTCCCTTTCACACTGTTGAGCATCCTTATAACCATTGCTTTGAACTCTATGTCTAATAATTGTTCCCCCCCATTTTGTTTAGCTCTTTTTTTTTTTTTTGTAGGCATCTCCTGTTCTTTCATTTGAGGCCTGTTTCTTCATCTCCCCATTTTGGCTGCCTCTTTGTGTTTGTTTCTATGTATTAGAGAGCTCTGCTATGACTCCGAATCTTGTAGGGTGACCTTATGTAGTAGGTGTCCTGTGGGGTCCATGCACAGCCTCCTTGATCACCTGAGCTAGGTGGTCCAGGAATGTCCCTTGTGTGGGTTACATGGGCCCTCTTCTTGTATTTGAGTTTTGATTGTTATTGGCCCATCAGTGCATGGGATCAATACTCAGGCCTGCTGGCTGTGAAGCTCAGTCCCGACCATGGCATGTGTGCTGCTGTGCAGGTGCTGACCACAATATGAAAAATTTGTCCCAGCAGGTTTTAATACCTGCCAAGATCCCCCTTTGGATACGCCAATTGTGAAGCTTATTTAAGGATCTTGCTCTGATGTTTCCTGAATCTGACCACTAGGTGTGTTGGCTCTGGGCCTCTTGGGATGGATCTGGTGCAGGCCAGTGGAAGATGCTGCTTGTGACTGGCCCTCAGCAACCTGTTAGGAGCTACAATAATCCAGTTTGTGGTTGCCTCTGTTTAACCTGAGTCCATGCAGGAAAAACCAAGCTGTGCACCAAGGCCAGCTTTTACCAGCACTGGTCCTGGAGGCAGGTCAGCACAAGTCCCTAGGCAGCTTGAGATCAACTTCTGTCTTCCTTTGCCTACTGGCTGCCTCAGTCACTGAAGCAACCTCTGGCTGTACTCGAATTGCATGAGGTAGGATCTCAGTGATACACCAAGTGGGGGTGAGTGGCATTCACCAGACTGATGCAGGTTCCAACTCAGTACCAGTGTTTGGTCTGAGGACACTCAGCAAATGTCCCTGGGTCTACCAAGTCTAGCTGCAACCTGTTGGGTGTTTGCACACCTTTGTGTTGGGGCAGAGTCCCAAGGCGTTGTCGGTATGTGGCCATCAGAGCTTATCAGGTCTAAACAGACCAAGATTCGGCAGTGCGAGTGGAGGGCTCTTCTCCACTTTGGTGTGCGAGGGAAAAATGGCCCCTGTTCTAGAGCCACAGAACTCTGTCTGTCCCACATTTTGATGGGAGGAGACAGGAGATCGGCAGGTTGGGGCTTCCAGGAATAAGGAGAATGGGGCTAGTGGGTCTCCTGTGAGGAAGAGGTGCCCATCAGGTTTTGGGGAAGGGGGGGTGTGGCCCCCACCCAGAGCCACACCACCAAGTCTGCCCCAGCTTTTGTCCTGAACTCAGTAGGGCAGAGTGACTAGGAGTCGGTTAGGTGGGGCCTCCAGAGCAGGTGCCAGAGCCCAGAGTCTGGGTCTTCCAGAAGCTGTGAGGATGGCTCCAGTGAATCTCTCATGAGAGGCAAGCACCAGTCGGGTTCACGGAAGAGTGGGGGGAACTGTCCCTGCTCCAAAGCCACAGAACTCAGTCACTGATACCCCCTGAGTCTGCCGAGACCTCTACGCCCTGGCCAAGGCAACTGACTCCTCAGCAGGGCACAAGTTCTGCAGGGCGGGGCGACAGGAGGTCCAGAGGGTGGAGCTATTACTCCCCCAGCCTGATGCCATGAGGAAGGGAGTGTTCTACCCAAGGAGGATGGCATCTGTGGTGCAGGAGGTGACTCAGCACAATGGTCCTGGTGGCTATCCCTTTAGCTCTCTCTCCATAGCTGCAAACCCCAGTCTCTCCTCATGCAACTCTAGTCCACTCTGCCCTCCCCCTGCCAGAGCCCAGGGAAGTGACTGCAAACAAGATTTTCTGCATTGGCCCTTTAAGAGGGTACCTATATCTCCAGCAGACTCGCCTCTCCTTGGTGGACCAAAACTCCACTGCTTTCCACAGCCAATGGAGTTATGTCAGCGCCTCTTCTCTGCCCTGGTGCTCTGGCCTCGGCAGCCCGGTTTGGTGTTGAGACCTCACGCTGCTCAGGTGGAACCCTCGGGAGCTGAGATATCCCTCTGGAATCTCAACTGCCAACCCCGGAAGCAGGGCCAGAGCTCTTCATCTGCCCATCCTTCCTACCAGTCTCAATGTGGCTTCTTCTATAAATCCTTGGTTATAAGGCTTCTCTTCAGCTAGCCTTCAGCTGGTTGTTTAGAATGATTATTCTAGAATGTAGCTGTAATGCCAATTTGGTCCTGGAGGAGGTGAGCGAAACATCTGCCTGCTCTACCGCCATCTTGGATCGGGGGCAGACACCGCAGCCTCCGGCCGGAGACCACCAGGGCTTGTAGACGGCGGCACTCCTCACATCTGCCCACCCCTCCATTCAAATTCTGATAGAATGGTATCCTTCTCAGTATTTAAACAAGGAAAAAACTCCCTCTTTAAAAAAAATAGTCTAAAAGACAAAAAAATCAGGATTTAGAAAAGATACTGCTATCAAAGTACCCCCTATTGAAAAATTAGAGAAAATACCTCTTTATTAATGTAATTGCTACAAGAAATAACTTTTTAGAGAACTGGTAATTCATGGACTTAACAACTTTCAAGTGGGCATTGCATTTACTAATCCCCATTAAACAGTTTGGAGGAGAAACTAATTTCTGAGCAAGAGAGGTAGGCATTAAAAAAAAAAAAACATGGTTGCCAAATTAAAAATGACAAAGATTGAACTTTGTAGAAAAATGAATTAAGTGGATGAAAATTCCTATTCATTGAACATAGGGGAAGACTGAAGAGAGAGAAGTGATGAGGAGAATGGCGAGAAAGGTGGAAGGGATAGGTCCCTGGGATTCTGCTGGGCCTATCAGAAGAGACTGAGAAAATTGATAGAAATATAATACTGTGCAGCTGCTTAGAGGTAAACTCCAAGTTTTATACCACTTCCCACCATTTCTGATGCCACATTCCCTCATACTTTAGTCTTTGTTTTATTACCCGGATACGTTAGAAAGTATCCCAGTTTCAGCAGAAACCTCGTAACACGAATTCACCTATGTCCCACTGCTACATGTTAGGAACCACACCACGAGTTTGAAGCTACAGCTAAGAAGTCCACCATTCCTGGGCATTCATTTCAAGATGTGACTTAAAATCCCTGGTTTTAATTCTCCCCTCTCCTGCATCCTGAACATCCACTGATATTTTTCAAAAAGACATAAGAATAAGAAAACGTGCGTGTGAGTGAGAGTGTGTTGGAATAAGGTGCATGCCACTAAGAGATCAAGAAATGTACAGAACTTCTGTAAGTTACAGATAAAAGTATAATCACTCAGGTACCTAACCATCGCTACATGGCAGGAAGCGCCAACCTGGAGAATGAGTGACAGCAGCAGCCCCCGCCACACCGATGCCCCAAACAAACAAGCAAACAGGGGCAGAACTACAGTAGCTGAGAGTGAATAGCTCAAACAAAAGGAATTGCTCTGAGGAATCAGGGCCAATTTTCTCCACATACCTTACTCTTTGAAAGAAACAGAAGTACTCCGATTGTAAAAAAAGAAAATTACCTTAGACCAAAACAGACTGTAGATTACTAAACTTAAAATCAATAACAATGATCATTAGTACATTAGATACAACAAAAAACCTAAATTGAACAAGTCCATTGTGGCACACTTGCTATATTTCACACGAGGATTAGATCATTTTTTAACCAACTGCCATAATGTGACAAAATTGTTTTCATTAATAATCATGAAATGGAAAAATAATCAGAAAATAAATGAGAATAATAAGCTTGTTTTTAATGAATATCCTAACACCTCAGTAAAAATAACTTTAAAACAATTATTATTAAAAATAGATAATATGCTGTGAGTTGCATCAACGCCCTCACTTTATAAAGGGGACTAAGAATACAGGATGATTAACAAGTATGATATCTCTCTCTATATATTCTGGAATTAAATGATTAAATAAGTGGACAGCGGGCAGTGGGAGCCAGGTTTCTTACTGTCGGAGTGAGAGGTTAGAGACAAACAAGGGGAGTCACCTAGAATAATTCATTAGAGTTGAAAACTTCCATACAAACTCATGGTTGTATTTCGATACGGATGGTTGCATATAAACATGTTTATAGATAAATCCATAGACACAGGTGATACATACCTATATTTTCTTGCTCTGTTAGCTGAGGGGGCCTAGAAACCAGTGATATCCCAGTAATTAGGAGTGCACTTAGCATTAAAGTCTTGGTTTCTATTACTATTATACAATGAAAGGAATCATGACTGCTTGGAAAAATGGCTTATTCTAGGACTAGGACATGAAAAATCAAGATGAGCCAGCAGCATCTTACAGTACAAAAACATAAGAAAGTTCTCAACAATTAAACACACATGCACACTCACACACTCACATACACACACACACGACATATCGAAAGGACATAGGAGTCAACTGAAAAAAATTCCCAATGGCCAAAGCTAGAAGAATTTGAGCAAAAAAATAAAGTAGTATTAGATTATGACCCAAACTATAACAAATGTTCAGGAGTCCATGCTGATAAAAATAAATAATTAAAGAAATAAATATTTTGGAAAAAACAGACAAATCTCCTACACGTAAGAATTCAAAATAATTTCAGTGGACACCCTGTTTTCAAAGAGGTAGGACATAACTCCATATCTCAGTGGGCAACTCCTTAAGTTTAGACTGTGCATCATGATTTTCCTCCAAAAAGCACATTACAGAAACAGGAAACACGAGCGCATTCACAGCGGAGAAGCCCAGCAGGCGTGACCTCAGCCAGGGACCCTGCACAACTGTCGTAGATCAGGTTGACAGGATGTACTCCGGACATGACATGATGAAAACAGCGACTTACCACTATGGTCTTCTCCCCCAGAAACACATAACCCCAGTTAACCCCAGTCAATCGTAAAAAAACATCAAACACATCTCTATTGAAGAGCATTTTACAAAATACCTGAGCAGTATTCCCGAAAATGATTAAGACCATCAAAAACAATAAAAGTTTGAGAAATCGTCACACAGCCAAGAGCAGCCCAAGGAGACATGATGAGTAAATGTCATGTGGGAACTTGGATGGGACCCTGAAGCATAAAAAAGACAATAGATAAAAGCTAAGAAAATCTGAATAAGCTCTTCTCTTTAGTTAACAATAATGTACCAATATTATTATAACAAACACATCATACTAACATAAGATGTTAATAATAGAGCAAACTGGATATAAAGTATATGGGAATTTGGTATTATCTTCAGTTTTTTGGTAAACTTAAAACTGTTCTAAAACAAAATGTTTATTAAACCACATGATGAAATGTTTCAAAAAATAGTACATTCTACAAAGAATGGTTGAAAAAATGGTTTGCACATAGAATCATGGAATGTAAGTAATGTCCGATTTCTTTCTCTTCACAGTCACTATGCTGTTAATGTGTATTTCTAATATACTGTTTAAAAGTATAGGTAAAGAGTGCTGCAAGTTTTGGGGAGACAAAGCAAATTGAAACAGCTTTGAGCTGTTACTAACTTGCTCTCAAAACAAATGCTTATAATTGAGACCCCACGTTTCAGAGGCCAATTGCACAACTGGCGTTGAAAGCCATCTGGAGTACAGTAGAGTATTCCTTGTACCAGGTACGTAGTACAGGCGTGCTAGATCGATGTTTACTATATATTATGCTATTAAAACTCAATATGCACAGTAATTATTTGGAATTGAAAGCAACAAAACACTTTTGGACAAGGAGGATCTTGTAACTGACATTGTTCGGAATTATCAATGCTTAGTGACATTACAAAGCAGACCTACTTTGAGTCAGTTCTGTTATCGTTCAGAAATTATTGAACTGAATGATAATTTAACCATACCATGTGAAAATATGTAGGAAGCAAGTAAAATAGAGAGGAATATTTAGGTCTGAAATGTAAATATTCGTAAAATAAAAATACCTAAAATCAATACTCTAAGCTTTACCTGTAAGGTGAAATCAATATTTCGTTTTTAAGCTACAAAAATAAATTCAACACAAATTTAGGAGAGGAAGAAAATAGTAAAGATGAAGACAGGTGTTATGAAATAGAAAGTTTTAAAAAGAGAAAAATCAGTGAAATTAAACTGGTTCTTTGAAAAGATCAATGAAATTGATAAATTTCTAGCAATGCTGATGAAGGAACAATGAGATATAATAGGAAACTTATTTCGATATCAGAAATTAAGGAGACAGCATCACTACAGACTCTACAAACCTTAAAGGATAATAAAATAGGATAAATTTTATGACCTAGATGTAGAATAAATTCTACAACCTAGATGAAATGGGTAAATTTCTTGAAAGACACAAGTTGCCAAAACTTACTCAATGAACATTTAAAGAATGGAAAAATGCTGAAGATATCTTGTCTAAAAATTCAATTCATACAGAGCATGACAAAATTGTGTATCAATAAAGCAAAAATGAAACACATTTCTAGAAGGAAAGAAAGACAAAGCTCTATCATGTTAAGAATGTTTATTTCTGGGTTGCAATATAATGAAGTAGTATTATTTATTTTCCACAATAAACATTCATTAATATTATAATCAGAAAAAAAATGTTTTTAAATCCTCATTCCACCAGGGAATGATTTGTAGTTCTTTCCCTTGAAATATTAGCTTAGACGAATAAAATATCCACAACTCAATTATTTTGCTATTCCTGTCTCTCAACAGATCAAATCCGACCTTAAATTGAGAATGATCTTGTAGGAATAAGCTATCACCTACATTCTGTGCCAGGAGATCCTAGCTTTTTAGAAGAATGTCTGAGAACTTGAAAAACTAGTGACTAGATGGCCTCTCTGAGGGGCGGCGGGGGCATCAAGGGGCTGCGAGCCTCCGCGAACTGACCGCTGATTGGAACAGGTGTGTCAAGACCGGTTCTGCTGCCGTAATGGGAATGAAGACAAGGGGGAAAAAGACGGTCACATCGGTCCACAGCCCCCTGCTCAATCCAGGCAGGAACTTACAACAGAGGTTTGTATAAGTCAGGGAGAGAAGCTTACCATCTCTTACAGATATTTTTCAGGTTTTTAAAAAATATGGATAATGATTCTTTCCATTTTTGAAAATGCAAGTAAGCTTTGGACAGTTTCTTTCTGGATGAAATGAAAACAAAAGTGGCAGATGGGTCCAACTGGATCTCAGACTGCAAATGTCGCAACAAGATCTTCATCGATTTGCTAAACGTGGTTAGTGACAGGCCCTCCAGCAACCAATCAGGATGAGAAATGGACTCTATTAGTGGAGTTGCTAAGCACCCCGGTCTCTGTGGATGACAGCAGAGTATCTGCCTTTCTCTACAAACAGTAAATCATTCTCGCCAGAGAGAGGTGGGGGAGAGAACACACACAGCACCAAAAACATCTGAACAGTGAAGGCTTTATTTTGGAGATGACAGTGAGAACACCAGCTCCAGTTAGTGCCACATGGAGAGTCATTTTTATGAGTTTTAAGCCTGAGGAATTATTTATAGAATAAATTCTTAGAGAAAGTAACTATTCACTGTGGACCATGGGATCCGTTGTGTTTATGTTCTGAGGCCTTCAGAATAAAATCTTCATCTTTGATGATGACCATGGCTGTGAGCATGAACGCCAAAAGTTAGTGATGAGTGAAAGAGTCTATCACACTATCCGACAGGCTTGCCGATTCCAAAATGAATGTTCCTCCATCTGTGCACCCCGAGCTTCCTGAAGTCACCTGCCTTAACTTTCCAGCGCTGCTGCCTCGCATCCAGCTGAAAACATAATCTCATATTGGATGAAAGAGAAAAATGTGGTCCCTCCAGTAATTAAGTTAGTGCCACCGATCCTCGCAGCAAATCAGAGTGATGAAGGGCACCCATCAGTAAACGAGGCTCCCAGGCGATCAGCAGCTCGCAGAGTCCGCCTCACAGAGAGGGCGTCTGACTGTGACTGAGAAACCCCTGCTACAGACGAAGACGAATACATTCATCACTTGTCAGCGTTCCGTCTCCAAACCCTTGCTATCTTCAGGCACAGGTGCTTATCATAACCTTGTAGATGGGTGTCTCTTTAAGTATGGCTGTGACGCTTGGCAGTTTAATTCACCCAGTAGTCCTCAGATCAGGCAGGTTTTCCAGAGGAAAATAGAATTACTAGATGTCATTTTGATCTCGGAGTTTTCACAAAAAATATTTCACAAACATAATAATGAGATTACGATTTCCTCCGAACCCTCTCATGTTCCGATAATCATTAGTTTCCTAAAGGTTGCACAGTGACAGCGTCGCCTGGGCAGTTCTCCCTGCCTTTCATTCCAGGAGCTCTACCACTTCACTTGTGTGTGTATTGATTTTTGTTAAATGTGCATACCTACCTTTTATCATAGGGTTGCATTGTATTCTCAATCCACACAAAATGGAAAAGAGTCAACCATTGATCATAAAAACAATGATGAAAATAGTGCAGCCCATGAAAATACCACTACTCTGCATTTTGAGATTACTCGAGTCACATAAGAAAGTTATTTTTTACTTTCAAGTAAGTCTGGATTCCAAACTCCGTCTCAGAAAAGAAGGCTTGCTTTCCTCACCCTCCACATGGGCAGCTACGTTTACAGTTTGAGTTTTCAAATATGCCTGCCCAGAGCTCAGGCAGTAATCTCTTAGCCCTTGTCATAGCAGATCTCTGCTTGCATTTTCAGGTTTTACCCTAAGAATCCTCATCCAAAGCAAAAAGCTGTGGGCGCCCCCCAGGGGGCAAAAAAAGCATGCATGTATGGTATGAAGGTGGTTTTATAAATGTGGAGTAAGCCATTTGGAAGGGCACGCTATAAATCAAACTATTAACAGCAGTTAACTGAAAGGAGTGGTACTTGGAGAGAGACCGTGGTGTGAGAGGAGGGAAAAATCTCACCTTTTGCTCTGTGTACTTTGTATGGTTGTTACAATGAACTCATTTAGTAGATGTCTCCTGAGCCCCTGCAGGTGGTAGGAAGGTATTAGATATGGACAAAAAATGCATGGGCCCCTGCTCTCGGGGAACTTATAGTCTAGTGGGAAAGACTAGAAAACACGCAAACAAACAATTAAATAAATTAGATGGATACACATTAGCAATGGCACGGTGAGGACAATGAACAGTCCAGGGGATCTGCTTTGGAAGCAAGAATTGCTTCTAGGAAGAGACAACATTTAAGCTGATTTTGTTCCATGGGGAGGTATCATCGTTTCCAGAGAGGAATGAGCCAACCAGAGGGAAGGGCAAACGCAGAGCCTAGAAGGGAGGCCTGCAGGAGTGTGCGTGGAACCCGCTGAAAGAACCCGCTGAAAACCTGCCTCTCAGAGGGCGGGGCGGCGGGGAGATGAGCTAGAGAGAGGGGTCGGGCAGTTCACACACACCTTTCAGGGACACAAAAAAAATTTGAGCTGTAGTCAAAAGACACATGCCTCCTTTAAAAGAAACGTTTTTGGAAGAAATAAAAAAGAAATACAGCAGGCCTCACAGCCCCCAGTGTGACTTTGGACTTGAAGCATTTATATCAGCGCCTCTTCCTTGGGAGTGGGCTTGGGGAGGGAGGTGCCACAAGACCCTCACAAAGCCCTCTCTGACGCAGAAACAGAGCTCTGTCAAGAGCACAGACCACCAAACGGGAGGCATTTTGGGCTCCTCCAGCATAGGGACTGGTCGGGCTCTCCAGCATGCCCTGCCATCACCACTGTTCCCGGTGGCAGCCAGTGCTTAATAAATGTTGCCTGAAAGAAATGTGAACAGTTGTGGTACTTTCTGACATATTTGGTGATATGAACAGATCCACAATGACGCAGACCTCAACTGGAAGGCAGATTCTTTCATCTATTTTTGCAAAGAATTTCTGAGCACCTGGGGTTCAATACTGCCCTTGAAGCCACCAACTACTGGGTTAATTTCCTGTTACTGATTTATTGAGTGAGTTCAGAGCTCAATGGGAAAAACAAATGCCAGTATCATTTGAGGTTAGAAGGGTGTGGGGCTGGAACGAACCGTTGGTCACCGGGGGAAAGGTTGGCACTCCGGCATGGCACTGTTAGTGTGGGTAGATAGATACTAATAAAGGGAAGAGCAAAGGGGATTAGACATAGCTAAGCATAATTAACTAGGGAGCAGAAGCCTGTTTGCTTTTCTAGGAAGCTACAGCTTCCCACACTAGCCAGGGAACCACCAGTCCATTCCGTGCAGGCCGCTAGGGGGAGGGGCAGAGCCATAAAGGGAGAAGTAAGCACACGCACAGTAGGAGCCAAGGTGGCGACCGCAGAGACCTGTCAGTCTAGCCTGGGGAAAGATTGGCTAGAAGGCGGGCCCAGTACAAGCCGGTGAAAGCTTGGGAAGTTCATCGGTTATTTTGAAAAGGCATCTGGCCCTTCCCAAGATTGAGATAATATAATCAGCTTACCAAAGAAGCCCCGTCTTTCTCTCTCTCTCACCCTCTCACCAAGTAACACGTGCTCGCCCCTGTCTTTTGTGCATTCTCTCCATAGCAGCCATGTGGGACTAGCAGCTGCCTGCAGCCCCAGCGGCCACGCAGACTCTGAATGAATGCAGGCCGATGGGGGGCACAGCTGAGAACACAAGCTAAACCAGCCAGATAGGGAGAAAGGCTAGACCGGACTAGCTTCGCATGGTGTAAAATGTCTGGATGCCAACCCTATTTCTGGTCTTGAAGAAGGCAAGATTGGACTTTTTCCTTGGTGGGATGGACAGAGATGAGGCATTGGAAACCTAGGGAAACTCCTCTAATTTCGCATCTGACACCACA
This sequence comes from Mormoops blainvillei, assembly GCA_004026545.1. Classification (NCBI taxonomy): domain Eukaryota; kingdom Metazoa; phylum Chordata; class Mammalia; order Chiroptera; family Mormoopidae; genus Mormoops; species Mormoops blainvillei. Next base: position 85,175 of record PVJD01001432.1, on the reverse strand, counting down.
AATAAATCTTTTATCACCAGGCCACACCCTCCCTTGCGGGTCTCCTGGTATGCTTTCCTTATGCCACCACAAGAACCCCACTTCCACCAGCAACAGCATGACTTAATTTGCCACTGGGCTCAGAGGCTGGAGCGAGTTTAGTCATCTCTGCTCTGCGGCACATCACCCACATGAAGGAAAAAGTGTCCCCCACTCGTGTGGCAGTCCCACAAATGAACCCTGGATGAGTGGAGGCAAACAGGAAGAAGCACTTCTGTGTTTCTCCTCACACGCAGAAGGCCTCTAATCCAGTGGAGACCAGTGGAGCCAACCAGTCACCACAACTATTCAAGTCAACAAATGCAACTGGAAAATAAAGAAATGTCCCACCCTCTCCTCTGAAGGTGCCTGTAAAATTCAACAGGCAAGGTCAACCCTTCCAAACAAACTGGGGAGTGACAGGCTTTGTTCCAACAGCACCACATACTTGCACACTTGGTTAGGCTTTGTGTCAAGGTGTGAGTGCCTGTCCTGTGTGAATTTATGCAACTAAAACCCTCGGTGCCTCGGATTCATCACTTGGAAAAAATTGTTCATTCACTTATCTCTCGCTGGGAGAGCTCCAACCTTCAGCTGACAAAAATGACAGGTAGATTCCAGAACCCACGGAGGGTGGCTCTAGCCAGGTGTACCTGTCAGGTGAGAAGAGGGGTCTTGGTTCACATGAAAACAGAACAGCATGGCATCTCTTGCTCTTTATGGACTGAAATCAGGGGAGGGGTTGCTGTGGGGAGGGAGTGCCCTCCTGTGAGCACACAGGCACGTCTGCGTCTGCGCTCACAAATGTTTATTATGCACCCACTGATCCTTGCTCTCAGCAAAAAGACAGGCCCTCTAGCTTCTAAGCATTCACTTCTTATTCAGGAATGAAGAAATGTATACAAAGGGGTAAATGACATAGGGTTGCCTCTGCCAAGGGACACAGGAATGCAGGCAAGGGACAACAGTCAGGGCTGGCCTGGTAAAGGAGCAGAACACATGGGCAGGGGTCTGGAGAGAGGATGGGATGAAAACGAGAACAGCCCGAGATGGAGCTGAAGCACAGAGGGGCTGAGGAGACATCTCAGGGAAACGATAGTTTAGTGGAGACAAAAACATCAAAGAGGGAGGTTGTGAGAGTTGAGACTGGAGATTTAGGGGGCAGCCAGACTATGGGGGTCTTTGAATGCCAGAGCAAAACCTTCCGATTTTAGCCTGTGCAAATGGAGATGACTGAAGGGGTGTGATGTGTGTACAGTCAGGCTTTTGTGTTTGGAGGAGAAAAGTCTGAAGGCACAGAGTACTATGAGGAGAACTTGCAAATAGTCCAGCCTGGCCGTGGTTAAAGGCCTTAATTAGAAAGGGGTGAACTGGAATTGGGAAAGGAAAAAAGTCCAAAGTAGATAACAGGAGGGATCACCGCCATGTGCTAACTACTTAGAATATAGTAAGAGTCTGGACTGACAATGTGGGGAGAAGGCAAGGGACCAAAAGCAGCCCCGACATATCAAGCCTGGGTGACTGAAAGTCGTGACACCATTGGGCAGAGACCAGGGAAAAGCAGAGGCAGAGGAAGGCTCCCGAGGAGATGCACCTGCAACAGGGAACATGCCGGCTCCCAGATGAAAGACACAGTGAGAGAGGGGTCCTTCCTGCTTATATGCACAGGGGACATGGGCTTCCAGCAGAGGGAAGGAGAAGGGGCTGTAAAGTTAAAGACCACCTTGGACTGAGTGGCTACTGCGCACTAAACAATCTGCAGATGGCCCTGCCCCTCCGAGAGCCCCATTTAGTAACAGAAACTACTGTAAGGTGAGTAACTGCAAAGCATCATGAAAGCAGGTGCCCCGTGGTCACACTCTCCACTAGGATATAAGCTCCATGAGGGTGGAGACCGGGATCTGCTCACCCACGTCATCAGAGCACAGAAGATGTTGGTACTAGGACAGCACCCCATAAACCACCACTGATGGACTGGACACATAAGACCCAGGGTAACTGGGCAAAAGGAGTCAACAGAGAAGTGGCTTTCTGAAAGGAAGGTGTTGACAGGTGAGGAAGGAGGAAGAATGTGTTCCAGGAAAGGACAGTGACGGAGGAGGAGGCACAAGAGTGGGCTGCTGTAAGCAGCAAGAGGAAGGGAAGAGGGGACGGAAGTGGTCTGCCCAAGACATAGGCACTTACAGTCACCAAAGTCAAGGTCTTTTTTGTAGAGTGACTCAGGGAACCTATTCTCATTCTAATAAAGTGCATATTTTAGCTTGAAGTCCCACAGAATATAAAGAGTCCAACTCAGAGAGAAACACTGCACTTGCTGACGGTGAAATGGTTCACCATCTCAGCAGTCATGCAGGGAGATCATTCTGTGAGTGTCCAACCTGTTTTCTCATCTTCATATACCTTGACCAAGGGAAAGACTGCTGAAATTCCGGGCATCGCACCCCGGAACGTCCCTTTACCTGTTTTCCTCATTAGACTCCGATGCAAAGAGAACATCTATTCAGAAGCTCCCTAAGGCTCCTTCTGGCTTTGCCCTCTAGCCCTGCATGGACAGACCTAACATGGCCTTTGTCTTCCTTTCCGCCCAGCTCCTGGGCTCCAAGCGGAGAGTGAAACCCAGCATCTGGGAGGTCCCGGGCGGAAGGGCTCTTGCTGCCAATCTTCTTGCAGGGTTATGTTTAGAAAAGAGATTCTGTGAAAATGATATCGTTGATTCTCGCAATTTATTTTTTCTCAAAGGCTTTCATATCACCTTTGCTCCCTCTTCAGATAAACCGTGTCTGTGGGAAGCAACACTTAGAAAAAGAAGCTAAAGAAGGCAGCCTCTCTGAAGAGTGGTTCTCTGATGCAGAGAGAGACCCAATGAAAAGGAGGGTGAAGGGTGAGTGGTCCCCTGCCAGGGAGCTGGACCCCACCCTGTGCCCACCAGGATGCCAGCCTGGCCCAGACGAAGCTTGCCGGCAGCCTCATCCTCAAAGTGCTTCAAGTCATAGAAAAATGGCTTTTGCTGGCAATTGGGTCACTTTATCTACTCAATGGAATTACTGACCCCCTCATGCATCAGAACTTACCCTTTTCCCATAAAGCCAAGCAGATTAGCAGATGAGTGATTATATCCTCTCCTTTCCCACATTACAGCTTGCCTCTCAATCTTATGATATCCCAACGCTCTTGAGTAACCATCCAAAAATGTAGTTAAGAAATGGAACACTTATTCCCAAGAATCTATATTATCGACGGTAAAGTGTAAGTCACAGATCTATTTGTTTCATGGAAGTTTGGTTAGTTAAGATTTTGGGAAGGTTTTGTCAAGATAGTAACTATAAAAGACCACATACACCATATCCTCTGTCGACGCCGACCAGCCACATCCCACCTCGACCATCTTGGCCTCCTCACCTCTGATCTTGTGACATGTGATCAAAAGGATTTGGAGCCCCAGAACTTGCACTGGGCTCATCCTCTATTCCATTCAAGGTGCCCTGAGCTGGAGGGTGCAGCTCTGGTTGAGCTGGATTTTGCCCAGGAAGCGACTGGCATTAAGGGAGCTGGGGTGTCCAACCTGTAGCCTGCGGGCCACATGCAGCCCAGGATGGCTGTGAATGCGACCTAACACAAAATTGTAAATTTACTTACAACATTATGAGATTTCTTTGTGTGTATATGATTACATGTCACAATGTAATTAATGTGTGGTCCAAGACAGCTCTTCTTCCAGTGTGGCCCAGAGATGCCAGAAGGCTAGACACCCCTGGCAAAGGATCAAGGTGTGACTGCCAGGTCAAGCCAGGAGAACTTGCAGAATTGAGCTCCTGCGACAGCCAGCACAAGGTGCCCCGCCTGGAGGGATAGCTAAGAAATGGGTGCAAAGGCGCGACTGGGGTCCTGAGGGGGAGGCATGACACTGGAGCGTGGGAACTGGAGGTACGACATGGCGACTCTAGAGCTCCCTAACTCTTGGCTGAGAAACAGGGACGGTGTCTCCCCTTGAAAGTAGCAGCGCACTTTCCACTTCATTGTGTGGGTCTGTCAGTGTGATAGGTGTGAACCAGTACTGTGAGGAAACTGAAAAAAGAGCACCCACACCCTCAGTCGCTCACACCCCATCGATTCCCGTATTTAAACACAAGCACATGTGAACCGATCCAGGGATAGATGTGACGAGCTTTATGGAAAATGCACTTGAATGTGTCTTCTCTGAATCGGCCGACCCATTTCAAAATTGCCATGTAAGTTATACCTACTGATTTTGTGGGGCTGTGTTTCCAAACTTGGATCGACCATGACCTATGAATGGTTAATTAGAGCACTTTTTTGGCAATGTCTAAGGGAGTTCTATTCTGTCCCCTTGAAATATAATGTGAATCACAAATGCAGCTTAGGTCATTTTTAAGTTTTTGGTAAAGAATAAAAAGACAAAGTCAAAAAAAAGGTAAAAGAAAAAAGAAACAGGTAAAAATCACTTGAAAACATACTTAATACAATATACCCCAAATATTATCATTTCAACATGTAAACAATATAAAAATTATTATTAAAATATTTAACCCAGCCCTGGCTGGCGTAGCTCAGTGGATTGAGTGTCAGCCTGAGAACCAAAGGGTCGCTGGTTCGATTCCCAATCTACTATGAGTCCCAGATGCCTGGGTTGTGGGCCAGGTCCCCAGTAGGGGGCGCATAAGAGGCAACCACACAGTGATGTTTCTCTCCCTCTCTTTCTCCCTCCCTTTCCCCTCTCTAAAAATAAATAAATAAATGAAATATTAAATAATATTATAATATTATAATAATAAAGTAAAATAGTCAACCCAGTGTGTACTTAACACACAGAGCTTCTCAATTAGATCAACCACAGTTCAAGGGCTCAGTAGATGTGTGTGGCCCGTGGTGATCACATCAGACAGTACAGTCCTAATCTGTCATTAATGATCATTGAACTTAAAAACTGAGCCCTGTCCCAAACTGTCAATACAATAAAATGATACAGGTGAAGAATAATGATATAAGGACATGTCGTCCTTATATCACACTTTCCAGAGTGTCCAAATATTCTGGGATTCAGTGTTTACTAACATAGCTGATGAATGATTAAAAGACTTTTTTGCTCATGAAAACACACACTTTCTTTTCTACAAACAGGTAGCCGGAATGAACTACCTGCCTTTTGCTGAAGTAGCTCGGGATTGAGATTCTCCGTGGATCACTGTACTTGAGGAACCAGTCATAACCGTAAGTTGACATGATGTGTAAAAACCAAGTCAGCGACAAGCACTCGCAGCAACATTATGTGCCTATTATACTGATCTCTTCCAACTGCTTCTTGAGTGTATACAGCAAGTAAAGAATGAGTTTTCCACCATTACTGGTAATAGTCACTATTTTCTGATTCAGAACTAGAAAATGACTCTTCAAGTGCCCCTTGGGGGAAAAAAACCAGAAGATAAAAAACAAATTCCCCGGAGCCCCGTCATCATAGCCAGCAAGTCAAAAAGGACTGGAACACGTGGCCCCATCCCGTGCAGCTCATCACGGGTGTGGAGACTGAGAGAGCCCGGCATTTCCATGGGAGGGATGCAGGTGCACTGGAGGAGGTTGTGCGAGGCCACGGGAATGCAACGCCAAGTGTGACCAGATGATGCCAAGCAAAGGACCAAAACACTGGTGACACAACGTTTAGAGCTACTGTAACAACTCGTTTGTGCTAATAGCAATGAATGGCTAATCCTCTGCCAAAAACTGTCATTTAATTGCATGAAAAACAAATGGTTCAATTAGAAAAGTGATTAATGGGGGATGGGGCTGCAAAGAAATGGAGCTTAGCAGCATATTAAATATTTGCAGGCAAAGGAAGTACAGCGGTCGGCCATGGGCTGCAGCGGGCCCCTGCATTCCTGACCTCCCAGTGAGGGCTGGAGAGGGTAGCTCCACTTGACCACATCTCTGGGCTCGTGGAAAACTTCCCTTTTAATCAGCCTTCCGCTGATCTTCCTTAGTCCTCACGCAAATCCGCGTGAGCCCTAGCCCAATCACCCCTCTTGTGGGAGACAGAATTTTTTGTGATTATCCTTTTGCCTTTTTATCAGTTACTTCTCATAAGACCACTGAACTTTAAAGGAAAATAATACAGTTCAAAAGAGACTGACAAGTGAAAGAACTTGAAGTATTATGAAAGCCTTCATTGGTTTAGAGTTGGACGTGCTGGTGAGCAAAAGCACTAACTTGATCAGGGCGTAAAGCAGTTTAAATGCGTTCCACATGACAGACATACCACATAGAGGAAACCAAAGAGAAGAACCCAGGCAAAGAGGCAGAGAGGAAGTAGCCAAGAGAAGTGTTGGGATCGATTCGTCTGAAACCTCTTTTGACTTAGATGGGAATGTTCAGGAAGGTGTGGTGTGATCAGGAATACGATTGATTTATAGTAAGATACTATTTAAGGGATGTGGTTAAGGAGAGAGAGGCTGTAGGGCTGTAAGATCGGTTCGCACCTGACTGAAACTTACGCAGGTAGACCAAGACCATGAAAACCTGGCCCTAGAAGAAGGTCAACGTTAACAGCAGATGTGTGTTAAAGGTGCTGAACACCTAATACTTTTGTCATTCTTTGTCCAAGTGGCACTGGTAGAAGCAGATGAGACCCCCCGCAATGCAGAGCTTACGTGGAGAACGCCCCTCTGCTCTCAGGGAGTGGGATTTGGAGAACAGACCACTCATTATAGTCACTTGCAGCCACGTTCTCTCATCTCTGAATGGAGTCCCTTTGAGGTCTTGAAATCTGTGGGTTCCCTAGCTCCTGTGACTACACGGACACATCTCTTCTTCCTGTGAACTTGGCATTGATGTTATTAATACTATTTCTGTTCGTTCATTGAACAGCTGTGTGTTGAGTGTCTTCTCCAAGCCGTGTAAGGTTCTGGGGGTAAAGCAAGGAACCATCCCTTCCTTCCTGACTCTCACAGTCTTTGGGGAAGACTGACATTCGTTCTTTCATAAAAATGTTTACAAGCAACCATGATAAAATTTCCAAAGTAGAAAAAAACAAAGCAAAACTCGGCGCTAGAAGAGAGTTTAAAAGAAGTACCTGCCTCAGGCAGAGGCACCAAGGATTCACCTGAGCAGTCTGGAAGACAAGTAAGATTCACCAGGCAGAGAAAAAAGTGACAGGCATTCCAAATAAAAGAACAGCAAGCACAAAGGCGCGGAGGTCAGAGGGAGCACACCAGGCGGTTAAGATCTCAAAGAAAGGCAGCATGACTGGGAGAGAGGAGGGAATTCAGGAAATCTAGGTGGAACAATGGTAACCCAAAACTAAGGTAGTAGCAATAGATTTGGACAAAAGAGGGGAGATTGGAGATAAAATGGAAGGGGTTTGATAATAAACTAGTCAAGGCATTGGTTAAGGAAAAGGAGAAATCAAAAATAACTGTTATGCTTTCAAAATAAGTAACTAAGTGGTAACACATGTGAATATGGAAAAACCTCGTGTCTGTGTATCAGGAGACTGTGTGTTGTGTTGAGAGCGGGAAGGTTCTCTTTAACAGGAGGAAGTTCAAGGATTTCATTTTGACCATGTTAAGTTCAAGTGTTCTCTGCTACCTCTTTATGAGTGAATCAAGAAGGATGAGCAAATTTGGACTCAGAGAAAGGCCTGGGCTTTAGAGAGAAATTTGATTTTATTAATGTCAAGATGATACCGAAATAAGGAGGAACTGAGGTACTCACCTAGGAGTGTTCAGAGGACAAGAAAGCTCCCATCTAAACCTCAAGGAACCCCAACGTGTAAATGTTTGGCGAAGGAGGAACAAGCATAAGGGATCGGGGGGAAAAAGGAATTACCTCATAGGAGAAAAATATTAAAATATTTGAGAATCATAACAGCTAAGCAGGAGTCAAAATTTTCCAAGAAAAATACCAAATGAATCTCAGAACACATATTTAATAAAAACAAAGTGATGTCCACTGACTTAGGAAGCCCAGAGGTCCCTGGGGCTCTTGGCAAGGTGGTCTAAAGCTATAGTGTGGGGAGTAGAAGGATAAATATGACCAGGCTTGGGCTGTGAGAGCACACAGACCCCATGTGTGAGACAAGATGATGCTTTGGGGCATGACTGGCTACTAATGGAAGAAGAAGGATTTGGCTTGGGGGGCACAAAAAATAATTTTCCTCTCACCTTTCCAAATTCCTCTGGCTTCACTAATAATCCAATGAACTGAGAGATATTAACAGGAGAAAATGTCCAAAATTCTTTATAGATGTACATGCAGGGGTGCCATAGAAAATGAGTCTCAAGGACAGATTGGGCAGTTGAGGTTTCTGTGACATCCTGGCGCTGAGGACAAAAGGGGTGTGGTTCATCACTTCAAAGGGCAGGAAGACAATGCACATGGAGCTGCAAAAGCTGCTGTTCCATGAGTGTTTGCCATAGTCTTTACCACTGGGACACAAAGAGGACCCCGTACAAGTCTGGATTCCTCCCTGCCCATCACACGCCGCTTTATATTGTTACGGAAAATGAAACTACCAGACACCGAGGGGTTTAGGAGCACGATCTTTATTTACATGCACGGGCCCAGAGGGGACAGACTCCAAATTCTGAGCCTAGAACAATAGCCCCGCACTCCTTTTATGTTGGACCAAATGGGGAGGGTCTCCGGAGGTGTGGTATAGATTTGGCTCGAAGGGGCTTACAGAGGTGGGAGAGAAGCATTTACAGCATTAGTCAGGGCAAATAGCATTTCATCTTTGGTATCAGCCTTGATTCCCTCTACAATATTACACTTGAGTCCGTTGTGATGCTATATCCCTTCCTGGAACAGATCCTCATCTAAATTCCTTTTAGGCAGTCAGACCACAGGGCTTCAGTCTTTCGTTTCTTAAAAATAACCAGTTTAAAAAAATCAATATCCCACAAAAGCACATTTTGGAGTGGCAAACTCTGCTTCCCTTCAGTCTCAAGGGGAGTTTCCTTGTTTTTTTTTAAATGAGATATACTTACTGCTTGTTTTAATCAGTGGGGTGTTGGTAAATGTTGAACAACCTGTTCTCTGGTGGAAAGCCATGGTTTGTAGCATTGGCCAATTTCTGCAGTGTAAATACTCTCACAGGAGTTGATTTCAAGTTATCTATATGACTTCCCTGTATGTGAGGTTGGGAGGAGGTGCTCAGAATTTGTTCTTACAAGCCAGTAGCATCTGCTGTAGTGCAGCTCTGCTTCAATGTTTGCCTTGTGAGGCACTTCCTCTATTAAAGAGGGAGGGACTCACAGGGCAGCATTTAGGGACCAAAATGGAAGGAACAGATTATTGCAAAGAACAGAGGGGGAGGGGATTTCAAGGGCGAGAAGGTCACTGGCCTTTAAGGAGAGAAGGAATATTTCTCCATGGCAACAGGAGATAAAAAGGAAGCAGGTGCAAATGGCCACACTGAGGGAATTCCCATCTGTCTTTTCTCTTTGGAAAAAGGCAAGATCATCAGCTAAGAGAAACGGGCTCAGAAATGTAAACTTAGTGGAAAACACTTGTAATATTTACTGTGAAGAGGGGGAAGGCAAGTTGGATTTCAATATTTATAAGCATGGGTACGATTTTTCTAACTAGACTCTAAACTGCTTGAGGGCAGAGACTATGCAATTCTCCCCTTTGTATTCTCTGCATCTCCTACCACTGTATCTTACACCTGATGAGGATTAAGAAATTTTTGTTTACCTTGGCCAAGTCGCTCAGTTGGTCAGAGCATCATCCCGATACACCAAGGTCGTGGGCTCGATCCCTGGTCAGGACACATAGAAGAAGCAACCAGTGAATGCATGAATAAGTGGAACAACAAATTAATGTTTCTTTCTCTCTGTCTCTCTCCAAGATCAATAAAAAGCTTTATTAAAAAAAGAAATATTTGTTCATTGAATGACCCTGAAATTTGAAATTAAGATCTCTCCTGGGGTGAAACTGACATACTCTAAACTCACCACTCTAACTATTTACTATTAGACCTACTGAAAAATAAAATTTCCATGGTAAAATTAAACATTCAAGTCCACTCCAATTATAATTTTTCTTTATTTCATTATTGACTCTATATTTCCTCTTTTTGTCCCCCCCTTCTAAGCCCCCACCCCCTTCCCTCTGGCCATCCCCACACTGTTGCCTGTGTCTATGGGTTATACATAAATGATCTTTGGTTAATCCTCCCACCTTCTTTCATCCAGTCTCTCCCTCCTCCTTCCCCTCTGACAGCTGTCAGTCTGTTCCATGTGTCCATGATTCTGTTTCTATTTCGTTCATCAGTTTATTTTGTTTATTAGATTCCACATGTAAGTGAGATCATATGGTGTTTGCCTTTCTCTGACTGGCTCGTTTCACTTAGCATAACACTCTCCCTGTCCATACATGCCATTGCAAAGAGCAAAGGTTTCTTCTTTTTTATGGCTGTGTAGTATTCCATTATGTTGATTGGGGATTTATTAAAAGAGTTTCCTCAGCATCCCAAATCTACCCAACACAACTTATGTTCTAGCTTGATAGTAGAGATACTCACCAAAAATTCCTATCTCCCTATTCTGTAGCCGATCCCTTCTGCCACGGCTTCGCTCAATTTACTGAGGAATGAGAATCTTATTCCCTGAGCCTTGGTTCACCTTTCCCACATTCGACTGTCACTGCACTGACACTGCAGCCTCCTTCACACCACACACAGGCATTTCCACTCTGTTCCCTGACCTCGGGCGGCCACTTTTTCTATACACATTCAGGACATGATAGTATGTGATGGACAAGTCTCACTTGGCCCTTGTTCTCTGTGCCAGGATTCCAGGGAACACCCGCCACCCAGCTGCTACCACCACCTTGAGAACACGCTGTTGTTCTCTTTTATTTGTTGTCTTTTTAAAAAGGTTTCATTTATTTATTTTTAGAGAGAGGGGGAAGGAGGGTGAAAGGGAGGGAAACATTGTTGTGAGAGAGAAATATCCATCAACTGCCTCTCCTACATGCCCAGATTGGGCACTGAACCTGCAACCCAGGGGCATGCCCTGACCAGGAATGGAACCGATGGCTTTTCCCTTTGCAGGACGACGCCCAACCCACTAAGCCACTGGTCAGGGCTACTGGTTGCCTTTTCACATTTTTTTTCTTTTTTCTTTTTTAATACTCACCCAAGGACATGCTTATTGATTTTAGAGAGAGGGGAAGAGAGGGAGAGAGAGAGGGAGAGAAACAACTATATGAGAGAGAAACATCCATTGGCTGCCTCCAGCACATGAACGGACCGGGAATCAAACCCGTGTCCCCTTGGCTCCAAGGAACTGAACCACACTGGCCAGGGCATCTTTTCACATTTCTATAGACTCTTCATCATCCTCAGTGGAAGGTCATTCATTCATTTAACAAATATTAAGTTCCTATTATGTGCTAGGTTCTTTGGGGAATACAAAAATCAGAGTGACTGCCTCCTCCTGTCCCCTGCACAAAAGCCACAGCCCGACCTCCCCATGCCCCTGTGAAGCATTTGCAGCTGCCACCTGCAGCACCTATGGGGTGTGCCATACCTTATGATGAGCATTTTATGTCTTATTTGGTTGGTCCCTAGAAGCTGGTCCATGAGTCAGTAAAATTCACAATGTAGTTTTTCCTCTGGTCTGAAACATATTAGAAATATTTTTTTATGCAGCTAAATACATTCAATTGAAAGGACTATTCTGTATTCCAAAAATAAGTAATTCCTACTTTTATTAGTATTACAATGCCCTTTTATTAAATAATAATGGATGAATTGATTTGGGGTGCTTTACTTTGATATTTATGTTCTTAGTTGACACACTGTGTGGGTTTCGTGTATTGGTATGGATCCTTTGGTTGTAGGTAATAGGGAACTCAACAAACAGGCGCACGGAGCTGAAGGGGTAACGGCCTTCAGGTATGGTTGGATCCAGAAGCTCATGATGTTATTGGAGCTCTGGGTTCTTTCTCATATTTTCTCAACTTGGCCATCCCTTTTGACAATTTCATCCTCAGACTGGGTTCTCTTATTGAAGCAAAAGGGCCACAATCATCCCAAACCTCAAATCAGCCTGAGGCACTAGTCAAAGAATGCAGTAGAGTTTTTGTTGCTGTGGTCCAAGAAAAATTCCAGAAGTTCACTCTGATTGCACCAGCCGGGTAGCTTGTCCACCCGAGAACAAATCCCTGTGGCCATGGAGGCACCACAGGATGGAAGGTTTTTGTTGTAATTTCTGGGAGAGAAGCAGACACTCTTTCCTACTGAAGCTTGAAGTTAGAAGGACAACGACAACATCGATAACAGCTGACAGAGGGGACTAGGTGCCAGGAGCCTTCGAGGGCTTCATACAGATCATCTGATTTAACCCTCGCAGCCACCGACAGAGGCAGATTTTATTAAGAGCCCTTAGCACAGAACAGACAACTGGGGCTTGCAGGGGCAAGGCTTCTTGCGTACAGTCCCCCAGGCAGTGAGACGAGAAGCCAGGTGTGCTCACACCAGAGCCTGTGCTCCTGCCCACAGGGTGGCTTCACTTCACTGCCTCGTAGGCTGGAGCTTCAGCAGCCACCCTGTCACTAGGGTGGAAGCTGACTGCAAAAAAAAACCAACCAAGTCAAAGCCAAAAAGCAAGAAAGAAGAGAAACCAAGTCCCGGCCACTTTATTTGAACACTTAGATCAAACCATGTATCAAGCTATTAAAATCCCCTGTGCATGAAGCTAACCATGCATGAAGCCAAAACCATCTCTGGACTAAGAGATGTTTGACAATAAATTATCTCTCTCTCTCTCTCTCTCTCTCTCTCTCTCTCTCTCTCTCTCCCCTCTCACTCCCTGAGCTTCTGCAGATCTGATTTCTTAGATTTCTCTCTTGCAACAGAAGAAAACAAACACGGTAAAGAGATACAAATATTTTGGACTAGGACTTTAGAAATTCCATGCCACCCATAGTGAACTGCAATGTTAAGAATCAGTATTGCATGGATCGATATGAGTATACAGCTAATCCTTATAGGTGAGCTTATTGTTTTCTTTTTAACATTGTCAACTTAAGAAATGTCCAAATCTGTAAGAATTTTTATGAGTTTATTTGAGCCAAACTGACAACAATTGCTTGGAAGCAAAATCTCAAAAGATTAAGAAAATGTTCCAGGTATGCACCTTATTTTACACATTATGATCAAAAGAGGAGGCCAAGGGGGTTACATGAAATTCATTGGCGATAGATTAAGAAGGCGGAAGAAAACAAGGCAGGGAAATCTCTGGGGTTGGATTAAAGGCAAAATAGGAATAGACACATACTTCTTTTACATAGGTGGGTGCAGGATAGTTAACAGTTTATAATAAATACAATAACAGTAACAGTGAGGGGATTCGTGGTCTCTGCTCTGTGGGTGTTTGTGCTTTGAGGGGAAATAAAGGAAATTAATATTCTAAAAGTATGTTATAAAGCATATAAGATGCAAAGAAGGAAAAAAGACAGGGTCCTACGTTCGGGTGAAGACTGGCCTTTGTTGGGGAACAAAACCGCCTTAGGACAAGGCTACCCGCCAAGAACTGCTTTCAGTTGGGAAGTTTCAATTTCAGACCATGCTACGTGGTTAGTTTAGGTCTCTGAGTTTGTAAGGCCTCTAGGCCAGCCTCCCTGAGCTTGTCAGGTTTAGCACATGGCCCCTCTTTGGTCCACAACATTATCAAGGGTATGTTGCAGTTATAGGACTGTTTTCAAAGCGAACAAAAGCCCTATAAATGACAAACAGCCAGTACAATCAGCCAGGATGCACCAGCTATCAGATAGTACTCCATCTCTCATACCCTATCAGTGCCTCTGTTTTCGGGGACAGACAGCCAGTAACCTGCCTGGTTGTAAGGCCGTGTGATTCCTTCACGTGTGTAAATCAAGGCAGAGACCACAGTTGCTTAATAGAACGTGATGCTTCTGGAGAGAGAGGATCTCCTCGAAAGAACTCTGCAGCAGTAACACCCCTACAGAAATAAGAGCCTAGGCACCATGGTTATTTCGAACGGTTCTCCCCACAGGGTTCCAGGGGTTCCCTGGTTACTGCTTACACAGCAGAAAGTGAAAACAAAATGATTACTAATAAAACCAGTCAAGATACAGCTCTTTCTTTAAGTCAAAGTCTAATTTTTCTAACAGTCTAGCTCTTGCCCGGATTATTGGCTGTGGCATCGAAGTCCGTGTAACCTGCCCTCTTCCGCATCAGCTCTTCCCCTAACTTCTGTTTCCCTGAGGGACACGTGAACAGTGCACAAGAGACCAAGGCAGGCCCTTGCCAAAAAAAAAAAAAAAAAAGCCAACCTCTGCTCGGGATTGTTCCTGGGGCTTATTGTCCTGCAGAGCCTGAATGGTGAGTAAATGTTCTGGGGCAGGGGGATTGTGTGTTGGGGGCTATAGTAATTATGCTAATTGAGGGACCTCTTTGTTGTGAGATTTCCAGAGGAGAAGCAGCATGTGTCAGAGATTTACAGTAGAAGTCCTGAAAATAGGACCCCCAGGTGTGCCCCAGGAGGTGATGACAGAGGTAGCTGGGAGGTTAATCTGGAAACAAAGAAAATGTGCTGGAACCAATCATTAACAAGCACCAACAGAAGGGCTAAGGCTGAACCTCATGAATAAGAGAGGGAGGGGAGGGGCGTGGGGGAGGGAGGAAAGCAGGCCAAAGCTGTGCAGGAAGCATCCTCCGCAAATTGGTGCGTAGAAAAAAAGAAAGGTAAAGCTAAAAACTAACTTTATTTTATTTTATTTTATTTTATTTTATTTTATTTTATTTTATTTTATTTTATTTTATTTTATTTTATTTTATTTTATTTTATTGCTGAGAAGTAAAGTTTCATTTTCATTAGCTTCCCTTCACCATCCTGTTTTCCAATATAATTTTTAAAAAATTTTCAGAAACAGTTTGCAATCAATATTATTTTTAGTTTTAGGTGTATAATTTAGATGTTAGACAATTACATAATTTACAAAGTGACCCCCTGATATTTCCAGTACCCACCTGGCACCGTGCATTGTTATTATGATGTCATTGACCATTTTCCCTGTGCTAGACTTTGCATCCCCGTGACTATTCTGTAACTACCAACTTGTACTTCTTGGTCCCTTCACCTGTTTCACCCAGCCTCCCAAACCACCTCCCACCTGGCAACTGTCAAAATGTTCTCTGCATCTGTAAGTCTGTTTCAAACATGTTTGTTCGTTTATATTGCTCTTTACATATCACACGTAAGTGAAATCTTGTGGTGTTCATCCTTCCCTGTCTGACCTATTTGACTTACCATAATATCTTCTAAGTCCACCCACGTTGTCACAAACGGTAAGATTTCATTCTTTCCTGTGTATACATGTACCATTCTTCTTCATCCAATTGTCTATTGATGGACACTTGGGTTGTTTCCATTTCTTAGCTATTGTAAATAATGCTGCAATGAACATAGGAGCACATGTTCAAAAACATTTTTGAATTAGTGTTTTGGATTTTTTCGGGTATATACCCAGAAGTAGAATTGCTGAATGATATTTTTAATTTTTTCAGGACCCTCCTCAATGTTTTCCATAGTCGCTGTATCAATTTGTATGCCCACCAACAGTGCCTAAGGTGTCCCTTTTCTCCACATCCTCATTAACACTTGTTGTTGATTTATTGATCTAACCATTCTGACAGGTGTAAGATGTTATCTCATCGTGCTTTTAACTTGCGTTTCTCTGATGATTAGAGATGTTGAACATTTTTACATATATCTATTGGCCATCTGTAAGAGAGTATGTTTGGGGGTTTTTTTTTTGGTGTTAAGTCATATGAGTTTTTTCTAAATTATGGATATTAACCCCTTATAAGATGTATCATTGGCAAATATCTTCATCCATACAGTAGATTATTCATTCCTTTTGTTGATGGTTTCCTTTGCTGTGCAAAAATGTTTTAGTTTGGTGTAGTTCCATTTGTTCATTTTTACTTTTGTTTCCCTTGCCTGAGGAGATGTATCAGAAAAAATACTGCTACAAGAAATGTCGAAGAGATTGCTACCTATGTTTTTTTCTAGAAGTTTTATGTTTCTGGTGTCTTACATTTAAATCGTCAATCCATTTTGATTTTATTCTTGTGTATGGTGTAAGAATGTGTACTACTTTCATTTTTTGCTTGTATCTGATTTTTCCCAACATCATTTATTGAATAGACAGTCTTTACCACATCGTATTTTTTTGCCTCCTTTGTCATAGGTTAAATGACCATAAAGGCGTGGATTTCTGTCTGGGCTTTCTATTCTGTTCCATTGACCTATGTGTCTGTTTTTATGTTGTACATACAGTTTTAATTACTATAGCATTGTAATATTGTATGATATCAGGCAGCATAATTCCTCAAACTTTGTTTTCTTTTTCAAGATTCTTGTAACTATTTGGGGTATTTGTGGTTCCATATAATTTTTTGGATTATTCTACTTCCGTAAAAAAATACTATGGATATGTTGATAGGGATTGCATTGAATCTACAGATTGCTTTGTGTAATGTGGACATTTTAAGGATGTTAATTCTTGCTATTCACAAGTACAGTATATGCTTCCATTTACTTGTATCATCTTCAATTTCTTTCTTCAGTATCTTACAATTTTCTGAGTATAGGCCTTTTACCTCCTCAGTTAGATATATTTCTAGGTGTTTTATATTTTTGATGCAATTGTAAATGGAATTGTTTGCTTAGTTTTTCTTTCTAATAGTTCATTATTGGTGTATAAAATGCAGCCAATTTCTGAATATTAATTTTGTACCCTGCAACTTCACTGAATTTATTTGTCAGTTCTAGTAGTTTTTTGGTGGAAGGTTTTGGGTTCTCTATGTACAGCATCATGTCATCTGCAAGTAATGACAGTTTTACTTCTTTCTTTCCTACGTGGATGCCTTTTTTTATTTTTCTTGCCTGATTCCTATGGCTAGGACTTCTAATACAATGTTGAATAGAAGTAGTGAAGGTGGACAACCTTATCTTGTTTTTGATCCTAAAGAAAAGGCTTTTACTTTTCCTTGTTGAGTGTGATCTTAGCTGTAGACGTGTTATATGTGGCCTTTATTTTTTGATGTACGTTCCCTCTATTATCACTTTACTGATAGTTTTTATTATAAATATATGCTGGATTTTGTCATTCTTTTTCTGAATCCACTGATATGATCACATAATTTTTATCTTTCATTTTGTCTATGTCTTGTATCATCTTAATCAATTAGTGAATATTGTACCAACCTTGCATCTCAGACATAAATCCCCCTTGATCACAGTATATGATCTTTTTAATGTACCACTGAATTCAGTTAGTTAATATTTTGTTTAGAAGTTTTGAATCAGAGATTTTGCCTATAATTTTGTTGTTGTTATTGCAATGTTTTTGTCTGGTTTTAGAATCAGGGTTATAATGGTGGCCTCATAAAATGAACTTGGGAGCCTTCCATCCCCTTGAAATTTTTGAAGAACTTAATAAGTATAGGTGCTGTTTCTTTGAATGTTTGTAAAATTCATCTGTGAAGTCAACCAATCCAGGAATTTTTGTTTTTTGGGAATTTTTTGATTATGGATTCAATTTTGGCAGTAGTATTAATTCTCAGACTATCTGTTTTTTCTTCATTCAGTCTTGGAAGATTGTATGTTTCTAGGAATTTATCCATTTCTTCTAGATTGTTCAATTTGCTGGCATATAATTGTCTATAATAATTTCTTATAATTCATCATATTTCTGTGGTGTCAGTTGACACTTTTTTCTTTCATTTCTAATTTTATTTATGTGGGTGTGCTCTCTCTCTCTCTCTCTTTCTCTCTCTCCCCTTTATGAGCCTGGTTAAAGGTTTACCAATCTTATTTATCTTTTCCAAGAACCAGCTCTTGGTTTCATTGATCTTTTGTATTGTTTTTTATACTCCATTTAATTTATTCATACTCCAATCTTTATTATTTCCTCCCTTCTACTCACTTTGGTTTTTCTTTGCCATTCTTTTTCTAGTTTCTTTAAGTGTAAGTTTAGATTGTTTCTTTGAGATTTTTTTTTCATGAGGCTGCATGGGGCTGAGGTGCTTTTAAAAGTATAGCCCCTGGGCTTTATTCTGAACCAATTTAGTGAGACTCTCTGGTTGGAGTCTGCGCTATGCTGTGATTCAACACTCAGTCAAGGCTGATAGTGTCTGCATTTGCCTCCTCCCCTAGATTCACTTTGTCAGACTGGTGGTAACCATGTGTCAGTCTCCAATTTTTGCCCTTTAAGCTTGGTGTTCTTCTTCTCCAGGTAGGAAGTTATGAGACCTGACCTAAGGTAGTGGCTTTGGGGAGAGACAAGGTCAGCTTTGAGAGAGTTTGGGGATCTAGAAATAACTCTACTTAATGGCCACTTATACATGTGCTCGGGAATAGAAAATAATTCACTTATTTTTTTATTGGGGTAGAAATAATATTTGCAGCAATTTTCAAATACTGGGAAATCCACATTCAAACTCCTGCCACCCCAATACTTTTACACAAATACCATTGCAAAACCTTTGTCCACCAGATGGAAAATAGTTTATACTCATCTACTCAGGGATCAGAAGACCTAACTCCCCTTGGGAACTTGCCAAAAAAGTAATTAGGCCTATTTAGAAACAAGTTTTTATTTTGCTTTTGTTTGTTTCACTTAGAGGTTTCCTTTCTTCTCTTTTCTTCCCTTTTCTTTTTTCTCTTCTGATAAATCCAAACGTCAGTAACAATACAGCCCCACCTTGGTGTTTTGGTGTCTGTTTTCTTTCTCTGCAAAAATGTTCACACACAAATAGCTTTTTTTCTCCCTTTTCTTATACAATTTTTCCCTCTTTGCATTCAAAATAAGTAGTCATTTATTCCAGGAAAGCAAGATTGATCAATACTAAAACATTTGTTCATAAAATTTATTACAACAGCAAATTAAACATATAGACAGTGAAAAGGCACTTGATAAATTTCAACAAGCACAATTGCTGAAATAAACAGAAATGCCTGAGTATGATAAAGACTATTATCAAGGCCTACCATCAAACATCATATCAAATGTAAAATAGTAAGCAATTTCATTAAATCCAGGGAGAAAAGGTGGGGGTGGCTTCAAGCAACATTTATATTCAAGATTGTTCTGGTGACTCTAGCTTACACAATAATAAAAAATAGTAATAAAATTAGTGGTTTAAATTTGGAAATAAAAATTATCTTTATTATAGATTATATAACCATAAGCCTAGAACACTGAACAAAATATAGTAATAATTCTTTTTAGAAACTATGGAATTAAAGGGGAAATTTGTTTTTGCTTTGTTTAATAAATACACAGAGATGCAAAAATCTTGTCTTTATAACAGGAGTCATTTAGGATGAAAGGGGAGTTTTAAAAATACCCTTAATGATCACATTAGAAACTTTAAGTTGCTAAGGAATCAATCTAACAAAAATGGTCTATGTGAAGAATACCATGAAAAACATAAAATAGAATCTAAATAAATGGATGGAAAACAATCACGAAAAAGGCAATCCTCGATACAAACTAATTTAACTTCTTATTTAAATCATAGAGAGTTATTTACTGAATGGACAAGATGATTTAATGTTTTATATTAAAAATTTTGTAAAATTGCTAAGCTAATATGGAAAAAAGAAGAGTAAGGGAGAGACTATGTACGAATTGGTACAATCAAAATAGTATGTGCTGGCACAGAACTGGCCAGGGAGATCAGTAGAAGAGCCCAGGAAGAAATTCAAGTATATAGAGAAACTTAATATATGATAAAGGTAGTTTTTAAATTCAGTCATGAAAAATGGTTTATTTTATAAATGAGGCTGGAATAATTGGCTATTCATCTGGAACAAAGTAATGTTAGCCCCTTACTTCAGGCTATAGACAAAAATAAACTTCAGATGGATTAAAGATCTAATGTAAAAAAATAGAAGAATGTGATTATCGGGGGAAATTTTAGGGGAATATTTACCTAGTCATTGGGTGAGAAAGTTCTTATGAACCAAGAAAGAAACCTAAAAGTAATTTACAAAGTAAATAAATTTCATTTCAAAAAATCAATGTCGAAATGGTGAAGAACACCATAAAAAAAGTCAAGACGCCTATGATAGGTTTAACAAATTTTGTCACTATCTGAGAGTTAAGAGTTAATATCGCTGTTGTACAAAGAAAGATAAAATAATTATCTTATATCAAATAACCAACAGAAAAATCACCATGGAATAACACATAGAAAGTTTATTCAAGGAAATATTGAAAGGGCCAAAAAACATACAAAAAGAGAATCAATCTCACTAGTGAACAAACAGATACAAATCAAAATGCAAATAGCATGCTTTTGTCCAGTCTCCTGTTAGAAAGAACGTAAAGGCCACTGGGTGTGATAATGACGGTGATGACAGTGACGACGTGTCTATGATGTACTTATAAAGCGTTAGCCTACCTTTTAAGCACTTTATGTCTAATAGCTCATTTAATTCTATCAACTATCCATGAGTTAGGCACTATTATTATCCCCATTTTATAGATGAGGAAACTATGCATACATGGCTGAAATAAAATTGTCATAAGACAATAACTATCCTTACCACGTACAGAGTTATCTGATAATTACTATTTTATCCTATGTTATTTTATGTAAAAACTGCTGGTCAGGATCTCATAAATTGCTTTGATGATACACAAATGGTTAAATGCACAGTTTGAAGAACAGTAACCTAAAGAGATGCTCATAAAATATTAAAATTGAATAACAAGTTCAGAGTAAGGTGTATACTGAGATCTCATTTATGGAAGAAGAAAGGAAAGAAAGAAGGGAAGGAAGGGAGGTAGGGAGGGGAAGGAAGAAGAAAGACAGAGAAAGAAAGAAAGAAAGAGAAAAAAGAGAGAGAGAGAGAGAGAAAGAAAGAAAGAAAGAAAGAAAGAAAGAAAGAAAGAAAGAAAGAAAGGGAGGGAGGGAGGAAGAGAGGGAGGGAGGAAGAGAGGGAGGGAGGGAGGGAGGAAAGAAGGAAGAGGGAGGAAAAAAAACAGGAGGATGCATCCTATATATGACTCTGTTCTTTGTAGAGATGTATACGTATGTTTATTAGAACAGAAACAGTGTAGAAGAGGCCTCATCTTACTATATGGGTTAACTCAGGGGGTTGAAGATGGTATAAGAGAGATTTTCTTCTCTTCCTTGTATGTCTCTGTTTTGTTTTTCATGCTACTCAAAGAATACTTTGCTTTTGGAGTTTTTAAAAAACAGTTTGACAAATTAGGACAAAAGAGTTTCGTGATGTGTAAACTTCTGTGCTCTGAGATAAAATCTGTTTTTATAACTTTATTGCAGCCCATGCTTGAATGACTCCCATTCAGCATGTGGCTCCCATTTATTAAAAAAAATAAATCTTTCAACTCCATTTATAAACCCGACTGGGAGAGGGACAAACCTGATTATGGTGTTTTCTTATCAAGGGAGAAGGGTAAATGATTATTCTCATCTACAGTAATAAAGCAATTGAATGAAGGAGATGGGATCTCCATGGAAAAATATCCAGGAGGAATCACAGAAGATGTTTACAAGAAAGAGGTATGATTCCATTTGAATGAAGTTTCTGTCATTCATCATTCATTCATTCATTCATTCGTTCAACCTGCACCTGACCTGATTTATTTGACCTTTGACATACCAAAACTGCCACCTATCTTTATATTTTGCAATTAGCATACAATAAATAGCTCATTTAATTGTTAGAGGTTTCCCCTACGTTCCAGAAGATTTGGTGTGTCCGTTAGTCCTCCTCCAGCTGAATGTTCAAGATTCTGGGGGCTTACTCGGTTCAGACATTAACAAGCCAGGCTGTTTGTTCCAAAGGCTAAGAGAAAATAAATAATTAGAATTTTCAATCAATCAGTGGCTGTGGTTATCATTAGTGCTGTTGGCCAGCTCCGTCTTCTGGGCACATTCTAGGATTACCCTACTCTGCCCACTTGGGGTTAGATGTAGCTATAGGCCTTGCCTTAGCCAATGAAATGAGAGCAGAGGAGATGTTTTATGTGAGATCCACTGTGCGAATTCGCCACATCCTTTTCTGCCTCTGCAATGATGGGAGCAGATATCAAGAAGAAATCTCCACCAGTCTGAGTCCTCCTGATGGACATACAGACGAAGTGAGAAATAACCTTGCTTTGTTTTAAGCCACTGAAACTTCAGCCATGCTTGTTACCACAGTATAACTCAGCTTATCCTGACTGATACACTCCATTAGCACTTAGTCTTAATTATAAGCTTCTGGTGTATATTGCTGTTAAGACATACTTTGCCACTGCACTGTTTGTCTACTGCTGTGGTGATGTCTTTGCTCTTTGGAAACCTGCCAGAGCCCAAGTGGTACGTAGAGTGGACTTCGTGACTGAAACATTTTTAGTTACACTCAAATTCTTAACCATACCTTTCTCTGAAGTGCAAGACTCTTGCATGGGTGGCTTGCACCTAAGTCGCCCAGACAACTACTCCCATCACAGGGAATTTCTCTTTGGAATCCTCGGGTCCTTATTTGATCAGAAACCTTGGTCAAAGCCGCTAGAGGCCACTTCATTGTAATTAACTAATTTCAAAAGCTGGAATAAGGGTTTTAGATTTTGATCTCTTGCCCCCAGAAAAACACCAGGTTCCATATGCAATGGGCGAACCCCTCCCAGGAATTTCAGGGAGCAGCAGCCTTCAACAATCCACAGGTTTAACTACACTCGGCACTGGGCTAGAGCCAGCTCACACTGGCCTCTGAGAACCCATTGTGTGCATCTCTCTTCCCAACTCTGCCTACAGTGACTCATGTTGATGGCTTGAAATCAACCATGATGAGGTAATTTACACAACGGGAAGTAGCAATTGCTACAGATAAGGACTGTTGTTTTTTTCCTTGGCCATTCAGTGGTTAAACATTTACCAGCACAGCACTGAGTACACCCATCCTCCTCTCTCTCCTGCAGGTGCCTGCGGCTTTATAATCTCCTAACTGGGAGGGCTCACTAAGTGCTTCTTCCTGTGATAAGAAAATCATTCTCCCTTTTCCTGCTGTTTGCCTCTGTGACTTAGTACTCTCTGCCTTATTGTTTTCAATTTCACCTCACTTGATACTTTGTTATAAAGACACTATATTAAGTGTCTACTGTGTGCCAGGTACTAAGAATAAAATGACAAGCAAAACAAATTCTCCCTTCTCTGCTAGAGCATCACTTTCAAAGTCTAGAAGATCAAGGACACCTACCACTGATAGAATGTTTTTATTATATCATACCCTTTATTTGTCATTTTGCTTACATTAGTTTCCTCAGAGTTACTGAATTAATTTGTATGATTATTTCAAGTACAGCAGCCAGCTGTTACTGTTTTGTTTGGCCTATAACACTTCCTTTTGGGGAACTTGTCTGCTCCACACCATGTAATTCTAGTAGGACTCTCAATCAAGGTGCCAGTATCCCCTGTCCCGGAGATAGAATATGGCTGAGGGCAGTGAGCATATCCCACTCTCCTGCATGCAGAGACTGTTCCAGATTAGACATGTGGTTCCGCACTGGCCAGTTAGGATCCTTTTGCAGAGACTGATAGGAATTCTGGAAATTGGAAAGGTTAGAAATCCTGAGAGCATGAGATATAATAATCTCATAAGCTTCGGAATGTCCCATCACATGCAGATAGTCTATGAGAGAATCTAGTTAATGAGGATGAAAGAAAGCCCAAGAAATGGAGAGGAAGGAAGGGAACATGATAATGTTGTTTATTTCAACCTCAACCGCATCCATGCCTAAAACAAAATGAGTCATGGACTTTTCGGTTACATGAGGCAATTAATTCGTTTGGTTTAGACTAACTTGGGTTTCTATTAGGTAAAACTGACAGAGTCCTGATTAATAGAGCAAAGGATGGGAGAACTTAGGAAACAGTATCTGTCCGTGATGAGCTTCCAGCGCAGATAGCCAGTCAGAAGACCGAATGGTAGGGGCGAAGGAAACCCGGCAGACAAATCACAGGGACCTGCAGAAGCAGAGGAGTTCCTGGGGGCTCCGTCTGTGGGAGCTCTGGCCCTTTGCGGCCTCTCCTCTGGCTCGCAGAAACCCTGCAGAAGCAGCCCGCATCTGTTTACGCCCCATCCAGACACAGACTCACAGACACAGATATCTGTAGAGAAAACGCTCATCCCTGTAAAGAAACAGAAGAGGGGTAAGATTTGCACACAACTGGCACTCAGAGGCCTGCGTGAGCTGGCTCCGGCCCAGTACTGAATGTAATTAAATCTTCTATGGATCGACGAAGGCTGCTTCTCCCCAAAACTCTTCAGCCTAAACTCCTTGGGCGGGGTTCCGCCATTGCATATGGAACCTGGCATTTTTCTGGGGGCAAGAGATGAAATTTTAAAACCCTTGTTCCAGTTTTAAAGGCAGTGCTACTACTAAAATATTTGCAAGCAAATCTTTCATTCTTTCGTACTCTTTTCTTGCTGATCCTCCAAGGGAGCAGTGAGGGCAACCCAACGGCTCCAGGGAGTCTAAGATTGTCCGTGTCACCTTCTCCCGTCCTCTCAGTCTCTCTGCCTCCCTCTCCTTTGCCCTCTTTGTGGCCCGTGACTTCGGTTATCTTCTCAAGGAGGCGGGGAGATTCACCGGGCAAATTTGTACCTGAGTTGCCTACCAATGGCTGTTTGGCTTAAGAGTCGATCATTTTCTTTATTCATTTCTAGTTTTTCCAGGGTATCAATCATCTTAATTATTCCAGAGGGGAAAAAACAAAAACATAAGTTATAATAAAGGAACTTGGCGAGCACCGAGGAGGTAAGTGGCGGGGATGGAATAGAGCTGCAGGAGGGTAGAAGAGTGATGAGGACATGAGAATATGGCGGATATCAGTGATGTTTGGGTATAAATGGAAGGAAGGGGGTCAATAGCCAAAAGGGTGATCAACACTATACAATTTTATTCGACTCATTTGGAGAAAGGCCCATCTTCCTCTAATTTGAACAATGGAAGGAGTCTTCAAGAACCAAATTCCTGGATTCTTCAAATCATCACTCCCATTCCAGAGTAGCCAGTCTGAGATGATATTCTCGGTAGATCCAAAAGGCATCCAGATTTCTGCTGAGATGGCTGGCAGGGTTGGTCACCTGCACAGCAGATAGATTCCTCAATGATTTATCTGCTGAATTGGATACCATCCTCTAATTGGGAGTAGTCTTTTGAAATCATGGCTTCCAGCAAAAATAGCAGAGCCACATATTATACCCAAGGTTAAATACACTAAGGAGATGTCGCAAATCATTGCAATCCATGAAAATAATGTCACTTTCAAGAGAAATTGCTCATCTGTGCTAGAAGTGCACTGGCTCCCAGGACACGTGCGATAAGGGACTCAGGACAGGCTCCAGAGGGAGGAGCCTTCTTCTGGGGGAAGGGCTCTTGAGCAAGTCTACCTGTTTGGATCATGAGTGCACAGAAATTACCCAAGAACCAAAGCCTGTATGCCATTTCAAGAATCTATGTAAGGAAAAATAGATATAAACCAGATTTATCATTTACCCATCGATTCATCTGTTCATGTACTCACATCAGAATAATATGGTGTAAATATATTCCAACAACATCGGTGTGCACGACGTACTATGGAAGAATGGGGAGGAAAAGGGGAAACTGGATTCTGGGGTCACAGAGAGCTGGGGAGAAACACAAGTAAATGTCATTTACCTGAACTGAGATCTAAGTTACTGTGTCCCAACCGTTACTGGCTAATTGCATGATATCGGGGAAATTGGCCTCAGTTATCTCACTGAGAGAGTGAGGTGTGTCCTTTAGAGCTGTATGCTTGTCGTGCTCTGTGTGTGTCTGTGTGTGTCTATAACTAACAAGGCATCTGCTGGGCCGAAAAGATTTGCGCGGGGAAGAATTGAAATACTGCTGAGAGTAGGAGAACACATCGGCTCTCTTTATCTTTTTGTCCATGTTTCCAAACACAGTGTAATTTCCTTGTCCTGTCTGATTAAGTTGATCTTAAACAGACTGTGATTTAGAGGGGGAAAAAAGAACACCAAGTATTTCTAACAGTTTTAAACCATTCATCTTGATTAAAGAAGGACAGTCTTTATATCCAAACAGGCCTGTCTTATTTAAACCTACATGAAGAAAAGACCTTCATTCTAAGTAATGGATGATCAGTATTTTTCTATAATCCTTCATAAAATCTGAGTTGAAAGGATGTTTTAGAAACACACAAAGAGATCTAGAAGTGGACCTATTCCTGTGTTAAGATGAAACCAAAACCAACCAACTGACAAATAAAAATTCAGAACCTTAGAAACTCTCTAGTTATTACTTTCTTCCTTCCCTTTCCTTCCCTTTACACTTGAAGGTTATACTGTCTAATTCTCCTCCCCTCCTTGTTGTACCTGCAGCCCACCTGCAGTCAGACTCCACCCTGATCACTGCTCCAAAGCTACCTCTTCCCAGTGGACAGCCTCTCTCCTTGTTGTCACAAGCCGTGCAGCTCTTCATCTTCATTCTACAGAGTAAGTTCCAGATTTTCACACTGTTTTCCCAGGGCCTCTGGGACACTAATCCCTCTAGATCTGCTCCTTTAAAAACTGTACCAGAAACTCTCCTAAGGATTTTACATATGTCCTTATGTACATATCCCAACACCCCTATGAAGAGTGTGTGACAATTCATTAGCTTTTCACAATGGAGAAAAGAGCCTGGGAGAACCTCCCCCAAGGTCCCAAAGCTGGACCGCGGCTGCAGTCCCTGGGCTGCTCCGGAGTCCATGACCTTCTCCACTACGCCCATGAGGACGAGGACAAGACTTGGCTTACCTCATCAGCTGATGTCATCTTTATTCTGAATTTTGCATTTAAAATGAAAAAGATACCTTAGGCGGGACACAGAATTTCTGCAAATGCTTCCTTTGTGTCAGCAGCCAGGAAAGCTTTGCATGTACCCCTCCGTGGGTCATCAGCAAAACCAGCCTAGGCGATCGTGAGTATTAGTACTGTCCCCATTTTACAGTTGAGGGAACCGTAGTAGAAGAGGTTACCCCGACCCCAGAGCTCCTTAGCAGTGGGGCCCAAATTCCTCCTCAGGCAGAAATGACTCTAAAATGAGTGCCCAGAACCAACGCCATTCTCCCCCGCACCCCTGCTGTAGCCAGCGCCCCCCAATCTAATCCTCTTCTTCCCTCTCCTCACTGACTGTTCTTTCCAGCAACACCTCAGCTGTACATGTGTATTCAGCCCTGCAGTGTCAACCCCAAGCCTGCATTTCTAGCCTCTTCAGGGTACAAAACTAGTCATCTATCTCACAATGACGATCACCATTTTCATATACCAGAGTCATCTCAGCCAAAGGAAGAGAAACTTAGGCATCTTTCCACGGAAACTTAAACGTCTTCATCCTGCACTTCCTCTCCCAGCGACAGCACCACCATGTGCACCGTCATTCAGGCAAGAAATGCGAGAGCTGTCCTTACCCCAATCTTGTCTCTCTCACCCTCCTCATCAAGGTGCTCCCCAGGGTCTAGCAGCTCCAGTCTTACAGCAAGGGGCGTCCGCCCATCCACTCTGGGCTCATATTACCCCCACTGTCACCCACGCCCTCCTCTTCCCCTGCCGGATTCCTTCAATTGCCTCCAGACTGGCCTGCCTCCAGCATTGCATCTCCCTGACGTTTATAGCTACGATGAGGCAAAGCAGCCTTTCCACTGCTGAATTGTCCCCCTGTTGCTTACACTGAAAACTACCCTGGTTGGTGGCCTTCTTCATCTCCGTCTTATCCACTCTCCGTGGGACAGCAACCATGCATTTGTGTGCATTTGTGTGCATTGGACTCTTCTTCCAGTTCCTGAATAGCCAATATTCCGGACTGAGCTTATCAACACACAGAATTCCTTAACTGATTCAGGGTAAATGTGGAACCCGGTTGGTCTAAACAGGATGACAGAATGATCTGAAGATATTTGCTGGATCATTTGGAGAGAAACTCAAACGTTTTCTTATCCTTGGACGTAAATGAAAAGTATCGGCAGCCATCTTGTAACAATAAAGGAAGTCAACCTTAGGTAAAAGATGACATTTCACAAGATTCTAAGGTCTGAGCAGTTTTTAAAAAAATCGTTCAGAAGAACATGTATCTGTTAGGTCTTTTGGAATGTGCCTTTCAATCTGGAGCTCTTCCTCTGGGTATACAAATGACATTGATAAAAATTCTGTGAAGACAATAAGTGCATTTGTCCTAAATCTCATGAGGTTGATCCATATGAAATTGCAATTTTTGTGGGTTGAAAATTGTGGAATGTCGCCACTTCATGCGGTTCAACCAGATAAACGCCCGTCTCTCCAGCTCCCTTTGAAGTTCCTCAAAAACAGGAACCACTTTCGTGTTGCTGGAGCCCAATGGTGTTTCCTTTTAGTAGTTCAATAAATGTTCATTACAATGAATTGAATGGATAAATTCAGTATAATGCTCTGCTTCTAAGATAAATCTCTACATTCCCCTTCTCTGAGGCCTCCTCCCCAATATTCTTCCTTTCTTATCCACAGTTTTATCTTAAAAAGTCCTTTTTTTTAAAGGCACCTTTCTTGTGGTCTCATGGCCTTCCCCAAATTTGCCTGCCTTCTACACACACGCACACAGAGCAAACACAGATACTTGGTACACTTAAAATCTCCAGGCTCAACTCATCTCTCAAACTCACTGAAATTTCCAGTTACCCATTGGACATCTTACACAAATGTCCCCACCCTACAGATGTCACAAAATAGAACTCATCCAGTACCGCCTCCTTCCATGCAGACCTACAGATCTGCTTTTCTCCTTCTGTGGTCCATCTCGGTTCATGGCACCACATTTTCCCAATGGCACAGACGCAAAACCTCGTCATCATGTTAGACTAAACCATTGCCAGTTGTCACTGTCTATTTCTAAACCATCTTTTCTCCATCCCCTTCCTCCTTGTTACATCCACTGCCAACGCCCCAGTTCACTGACAAGTTTCGTCTCCTTTCCACACATTCTCTATCCTATGGGAAGAGCAATCTTCCAAAATGTAAATCTTACCACACATCTTCCCTTCTCAAAGCTTTTAATAGCTTCTATTGATATAACATGAATATAGAATGTCAATGTTAAGAGAAAACTGTTTAAGGTAGAAGGGAGGAGGGGAAGAGTTACTCCAGGGAGACCGTCAATAAGAAAGTGAGCTAAGAGTCAGATTTTGCAGAAAGAAATGGGAATAATCTTAACTAAGCCAGGAGAAGCAGAGATGTCAAGAATAGAATTAATGAGAACTCCTTTCTGATCCCAATGTTTCATAAATTACTTCATCTGAATCAGAAAATGGCATTTGTCAGACTTTCCATATCAGATGACAAACATTATAGTAATTATTTTTGACACTCTAAGTATTTCCAGTGAAAATTTGAGAAACAAAGCAGGAAAAAAAAAAAACATTGAGAATTTTGTTGTCAGCATTTATATGCTGTTGTAATACTCTTGCATTGATGACTCAAGGGAAAATGGAAGTGTGGATGGTTTCGCTACTGAGAAACAGGCCAAATATTTAGGACTTTAATTGAAGAGTTACTTTTGACTGTTGCAGATTTAGAATATGTTGGGGTATTTGTTCCAAGAATACATTTTGGGATTCTGCCAAGAGGAATCAAGATTCCCCAGGATCAAGGTGGCAACGAACAATTTCAAATGTCTTGTAAATAGGTGAGGGGTACATCAGTCAATCAACAAAAATCCTTGAATTCATTAGTTTCAATTCCTGTATTTTTGTGGGACACATAAAAAGGTAACAATATGGTTTTTAAAATATTCATACCAGAATAACATAACACCCATGTCAGCCCACTATCACATCAACATCTGAGGTAATTAATACATAGAATATAAATCAAAATATTTTCCCAAATCTTAAGACATTTATGCAACAGCCTCATTTCATCCCACAAGCTATGAAATTCCCAATCTTTCTTGGGGTTGTGGTAGCATTTTAATATTAGATTGCATTAGGACAAGGGAGCAAGAATGCCCAAATCCTCCTCACCTTCTTCACAGCCCTGAGGTAAGGTGTTCTTAAGAAAGAGTAACTGCGTAAAGTCTATTATTGTTTATTCAGCTCAGTAATGTACTATTTAAGGCCATCCAATAGAAGCCAGTTTGGCCATTTGCTAAGGAAACCCCAAGACCTAATGGAGTTTCCAGCCCCTCCTGTGGAATCTAACCTCTACATGGGGGTAGAAGAGGGGTGTTTCAGCACCTTCACATGCTTGTTCCAGAAACTCAGGATGAAATCCTGCCCACCTTCCAAGGTGCCTGAATCCCCTACTCATACAGCCCCATGGACTCAGCTCCTGGGAGAGGAAACATCACCACATGGGGCAAATATGCAGAGGGTATCAAAAAATAACACTCATGGGTACAGCTTTTTCATGTGGCTTAACTATTCCCAGTAGAGAATGTCTTGCAATGATTGGGTGGGAGCAGCCAGGGAGTGGGCAGAGGCGGCTGTGACACGCAAGAATGTGGCCATAGCATCCCTTCCCCTCCTGAGCTGTAGGGGCTGTCATTGTAAATATCTGACCACATGAAGGAGTTCAGCCTTTGGCACTTTGCCTTGCATCGAACCCTTGAGCCACCTTTCTTTGATAGAGGTCTGTTTCCCATCAGGCTGAGAGAGGTGGTTCGGTGGACTTCAGCTCTCCGCCCACCGTACCATCCCCAGGCCCAGCTCTGATTGCTGCAGAACACCTACCAGAGTCCTGCAGGGTGGAGACCTAAGTCTCCTTTCATCTTTTCACCGTCACCTGGCACAGTGTCGTGGGCTTCGGGAACACTTTGCTGCAGATACCCCTTCTCACGGTGTCTCTTAAGCAGCTAACAGGTTGTGCTGAAAAAAGTTTACGCCTTTTGAAGGAAGAGTCGAATAAAAGAGACATAGAGAAAGTAAAACATGAAAGTTGCCTTACATCAACATCTCCTGTTCATATCAGCTAGGAGTTAAACATTTGCCTTAATCAGCTGGAGCTGCTATGACAAAAGGCGCAGACTGGGGACTTACAGTCCAGATTTAAGATGTCAGCATGGTCAGTGCTCAGTTTTAGGTGAGGCCTCCCTCCATGGCTTGTATTGGGCTGGTGAAAAAGTCCGTTTAATTTTTTCAGTAAAATAAAAGACACCTTTTTCATTTTCACCAATAACTTTATTGATCTGGATATTTTGAGTATGTCAGCTGTCTCCCGCTATTGGCTTCTAGTGGGTAGAGGCCGGGGTGCTGCTAAACATCTTCCAATGCATAAGACAGCCCCACAGCAAAGGAGTTTTTGGCCAAAATGTCAATGGTACCAAGAAACTTTGCGAACCACTTTTGATACATTCCATCAGTCACAGCACCTTCTCCATACACTGCACAAATCTTTTTTTACATTTCTTGAAATAATAAAGCATAATAGGAAAAAATGTTCCATATTTTCTTCCATCTTTAATATTAAAATGGTTGCACAAAAATTTACCAATTTTGATAAGTTTTTGTTTAAAGTTTTTGTTTAAATGTACATCGATATGGCAATTGTCACAATAAAATCGAACAAAATTGTTTCAAATGAAGCTAAAGAAAACTAAGCACTACTAGAGCCATTGTATGGGGAAAAAAAGTAGACAAACTTTGACCAGCCCAATAGATAGCCACCTTCTTGCTGTGTCCTCACATAGGAGTGGAAGAGTGCCAAGAAAGCTCGCTGGTGTCTCTCCTTGTAAGGGTGCTAATTCCATCAGGAGGGCCCCCTTTTCATACTTCCTCTGACTCTAATTACCTCCCAAGGGCCCCAGCCTCAAAATCCATCCCATTGGAGTTAGGATTTCAGCATATCAATGTGAACAGGGGTGTAGTCTTGTCTACCCCAACACTTAAACATTTGGTGTGATTTCTTCAAGATATTTCTCTAAACCGAGGCTGGGTGGAGGAGAGAGGACAAGAGAAAGAGGGAAAGAGAAAGAGATTGTCATTTCTCATTACAAACCTGCTATTCTGCAACTACTTTTACTCAGGTTTTTTAATGGCTATTATGTTCATGTCTGAACAGAGATTTTATTTTTTAACAACTTCATAATAGTAAACAATAAAATAAGATTTTAGCTCAAAAGGCAGATTGAACAAATACGTGTATATGTAGCCCCTTTCGAATGTTTCATTGAAATTGTATATATTTTGAAATATGTATATTTGAATTATATATTACATATATTTGAATTATAACTATAACTTTAAATAATATATTATACATATAATATATATATAATTTAAATAGGTATATTTGAAGTCATAATAGCCCTAAGCCCCTGTAAAATAAGAAAGTTATCTCAATAACAGAATAGACATTTTAAATAATTCCTGGTAAAAGGGAAGCTATAAATATTAATGAAAAACTCCAATGAACCAGGTTTTCTCAACACAGCAAATACAACCATCAGACTGATCCCCAGGCATCCATTCATGTGATAGTTCACTTACAAGGTCCATTTTAGAAGCCCGTGGCTGTCAGGACCCTCCCCCTCCTCCTCTGCTCCTCCCACCCCAGATAGGAAGCCTGGCATTAGCAGCTGGACCTTTGCCTCTAAGATAAAGCCAGAACATGGGCCCCCAAAGGCGAGGTTTGCTGGGAGCTGCATGCAGGGACAACATCGGGGCCTGAGAGAGCTGCTCTCCGCAGCTTGAGGCAATCACAAACCTCCACACACACCCAGAGGTGTTTGGGTTGAAGGGGAGGAAGACACTGCTGCCTGGGAATGAACTAAACAAAAAAACATCCACCTCCAGAATGGAGGTCTCATTACAGCAATTACCTGTAAATACCTTGCTCTCTGTCTTGTATTGGGTTGGCCAAAAAGTCCATTTGCCTGTACAGCATCCTACCTCTGAGCAAGCCCAGCCCGGGTGCATAGCTATCAATCAGCCCTTCCACTGAAGGAGTCTATTGGCAAGGAGACACAGTGAATGGAAATCAAAATGGCACAGTATTAATGGACAAACCAGGCCGAAAACCCTGCTGTTCAGAGCTGCCTGGGAGAACTGGGGTCAGGGAACTTCATGCCAGGGGTAGCAGATGCCGTTGGAGCCCCGCCCATAGCCCATCTGCAGGCATTCACGCGCCTGAGCCAGCTTGATGGCTTCTTACTGCATGTTTCTACAACATATGGCTTGCTCTGGTTGCAGGAATGTGCTCAGCCTGTGCGCAGGGCAGGCTACCAGGGCCAGAAGCAGCCCCCAGTCAATCATGAATGGGCATTCATGAGAAACGCCAGAGCGTCCTCATCTGTCAGGTCTCAGATGTGTTCTGCACGTCTTCGCAGAGGTCCCCAGTGGGATGGAAGGCCAACTGCCTGTGGAAGTTACCTGCTCATTAATGCACCTGCGTTGGCTTCCCTCCCTTTCCTGTCCTGTCTCACTTCCCCCAGTCCCTCCTGGTGCTTCCCCGGATCACCCCCTGAACCCTCGCCTCGGGGTCTCCTTCTGAGGGAGCTAAACCTAAGACTTCAAGCCTCAAGATCTTCTCTATTATTTGCACTTTTTAACCTTTTTTCCAATATATAAATGTCAGAGAAGCCTGTGTTAATCCAGGGAAGGCTTGCATTTCAGGAGTTTTTAGAAATGTTAAGAAAATCAAAATAAACAGAAGTAAAATTAGTTTTTTTTAATGCACCTGGCTATAAATGTGACCTATTTACATTTAATCTTAGGAGGTAAATTGATAACAAAGCTTTTATTCTCAATTAATTGACCGAGACCCCAATGCTCCCATTACCAAGAAGTCCCGGGTCCTTTCTTGAGGTCTTCTTCCCTTCACCAACACCCCGACCTACTGTCCCCAAACTCCAGGCAGAGAGAGAAATGGAAGTGTGACTAGTCCCCTAAGAGGACCTGGGCTGGGTTTGCATTGTTCTAACTGCTGCCACGAAAACTGCTTCTTTAAGGCTTGTTCTTTCCCAACAGAAGCATCCCTGCCCTTGGTCACTGCCCTCACTGACCAGGTTCCCAGCACTGGCTTCAGGAGGGCACCAGGCCCAGACTCAGGAGGCAGGATTCACAGGCTGGGCTTGGGGACCCATGTGCGCAGCCACATGGAGTCGCTCGTGTGTTTGGAAGGGCCCTGAGCATCCGCACCCTGAGCAAAGGCAGGGAGCTGGCCTGCATTTGGCCAGGCCAAGGGGACGCTGGGAACTTCTCATGGCGAGTAATAATGTGCAGCGTCACCCAATCCCTGCCACCCGAACCAATGCTTTGAAAAACAGGAAGGACGGGTGTCACGAGGTGCATGTGGTTGTGTCCACATGGTGAAATCGGGGGTGGTATTCCTTTCTCTTTTGGTTTTTATATTTTCAAAATATCTTAGGGCTATCAACTTTTATTTACAATAAAAGGAAAAGAAAGAAAAAAGCGGGGGAGGGAACTGCCGTAATGTCCATTGGATTACTGAACAAATGTCTGTTGACTGTTTCTCATGCGCCAGGCACTTCTTAGGCACCAGGAAGGCATGAAAGAATGGGATAGACAAATGTTTCACATATGGACCGTACATTCTAGTGACGCAGACACACTAATCAGTCAGCAGACAGGACGAACGTAAAGTCGGGTCCTGGTAAGTAGCTGAAGCACGCGCAGAGGCAGGCTGAGGCAGCGACAGTGCCGAGTGCTGGGTGGGGAGTGTGGGGGAGGGGTGGCTGCCAACCACCGAAGGAGAGGCCGTCCAGAACGGCTCCGTTCCAAAGGAGCCACTGTGTCCTTCTTCACTTTATTTTTTCAGGAAAATTAAACAAACTGTTGGAAAGAAATTTATCTTGCATTTCAGACTAAAACTCTATTATTTACCTTTTGGATAAAGTATCTGAAATTATCTAAGGATAGATTGATTTATCTGGCAGAAACAGCTTTAAAAATGTTTTTCCTGACTAAATTCAGGTTATATATTATCATCTTTGCTAATTATCTTGATTTTTACTTCTTCTTCTTCTTTTACCACCAAGCTCCTGCCTCCCAAACCTGCTTGGAGATACCTGTGGAACACATAGCAATGGGCAGCGGAGTTGGGGCGAATTGCTCAGCCACAGCCGTCAGTCACTAATCCACCCCCGCTCCTCAGAGGCCATGTGTCTGGTGAGTGACAAGCCAGTCTTCCTCATCAAAATCCTTTGGCCAGCACCTGTGACAACATAGATGGACCTCGAAGGCATTACGTCAAATGAAATAAGCCAGACAGAGAAAGACAAATACTGTATGATCTCACTTATATGTAGAATCTAAAATTTAGAAAAATAATAATAAGTCATAGGACAAGAGAT
This sequence comes from Mormoops blainvillei, assembly GCA_004026545.1. NCBI lineage: Eukaryota > Metazoa > Chordata > Mammalia > Chiroptera > Mormoopidae > Mormoops > Mormoops blainvillei. The sequence continues at coordinate 49,784 of PVJD01001432.1, read as the reverse complement.
CAGATGTGTGGTTACCAGAGGCAGTGGGTTAGAGGGAGGGAGAATTGGAGAAAGATGATTAAAAAAAAAAATTACCAACTTCCAGTTACAAGGTAAGTAAGTCCTAGGGATGTAATGTACACTGTGATTATTGTTAACACTGCTGTATGATATATAAGAAAATTGCTAAGAGAGTAACTCCCAAGTTCTCATCACAAGGAAAACAATTTTTTTCTTTTTTCTTTTTTCTTTTCTTTTTCTTTTTTTTTTTTGCTTTTTCTTTTTATTGTATCTGTAAGAGGCGGTGGATGTTGACTGAAGTTATTGTGGTCATCACTTCACAATACATGTAGGTCAAACCATTATTCTGTACAACTTATACAGCCTACAAGCGTATCGATTATACCCCAATAAAATTGAAAAAAATATTAAAAATCAATCACCCAGTCAATCCTCAGGCCACGCAGGCCAACATAAGCTTCGGAGGATGGGATGCAGACCACTATGTCTCCACCATGCGGAGGGAGAGTCTGTGCTGTCCAGCTGCCGCCTACCGTGCGCGCCGCTACCGAGCATCTGTCTTCTCCTTGAGGCGGGGCACCTGGTTCGCCGAGAAACTACGGCTCACCCTCGCGCTTTCTGCTCCTTTGGAAATGGCCTGATTGACTTCCTTCTTTTCAGGTACTCACACATTCCAGCAGTAACACAGGCTGTCCCAGGAATCCCTTTTGTTGCTCACCCAGTGTGGCCAAGAGCCACACATTTACACAGCACACAGCACACATTTAACACACACAGAACGGCTCTCAGTAGCACTGCAAAGAAGCACAAAGAAGGGCGGGGTCAGGTTAGGAGCCAAGGAGAGACATCTGCCTATTGGAGATTCCCTTAATGCGACACCAGAGGAAACCCTACCAGCCATTGCAGAGAAGAGCACTCAGGTGGTCGAGTGAGAACACTTGCTGTACGACGGTTGTTCCCAAATTCTCAAAGAAGGCACGGCCAGAATTGAATTGAAAGCTTCCACATTCTGTAGTTGAAAATTCTCAATGTGGCAGGAAGCACTGAGTATAGCCTAGTCCTCACTTGTCCAAAGTCGAGAGCCAGGAAGTTCAAAAGACCTTCCAACAAAGACCCCCTGCCAAGTGCGTGTACTAAACCTGGACCGATTTCTTCACAGGAACACCCCACTTACTTCTATTTTAAGCAACTCTAATATAAGATTGATTATCTAGGTTTCCAACCTATAGCAGATTAGAAAAAGCAAACAAGAAAATGAGCAGGGATTCTGCCAGAAGCAAGAACACTGTTTTAAAAACATTAAAAAATGACACATGCAATAAAAAATAACAGATGTTGGTTAGAGAGGAGATTAAAGTTATTTTTCAAAAGCAAATGATAATCTCCAAAACAAAGCAAGGCAGGCTTGTTTGGGAAATAGGCAAAATACTGTCACCCCTCCACTCGCTTCTAAAGCGAACACAGAAACCGCTATTCGCAGAAGCCTCCGGGCGGCCGTCACTACCAAATACACAACATTGAGTATCCCGGTTGAATGACGTGGAAGGAGTATGTTTCAGACATTTAGATGAATGGTCACATAGGAAGAGCTGACTGCAAAGGATCCCAAGCAAACCTGGGGGTTATAGAAATGATCTATATCTTGGATAGAAAGGGGGTTGCTTGGGTGTATACATTTGTCAATTCGTCGAACTTTAGGCGAAAAGGGGCGCGTCTTACTGTATGTGAATTAGACCTCAATGAAATTAATTTTTAAAAGTAAAAATAAGGCTCAAGTTAAAACTTACCATTTACAGGGCAAGAGTCAACCACCTGGGAATTTACTAATTCATTCGATACCTACTTTCCTGGTGATGTAGGCTACTTACATCAACATACATCAATTTAAGATACATCTGTGGTGCCGGCCACTGTGTTGGGTTCTAAGAATACAAAAATTAGGAAAATACAGTCCTTGCTTAGATAATCTCCTAGCTCATGAATTTGGTGGCTGAAGGATTTATCATTTTACTTCAAAACTCTACATACATCTGAATGTGGGGTGGGGGAAGTGAAGCCATGGAGAAAACCTCTGACCCGGGTCGCGTTTGTTCCCCCTCTTCTCTCGGGTCTGGCTGCCCGACGCCTTCTCCTGTGTTTGGGATAGAGCCCTCTTTCAAGCATCGTTTTAAATGAGGATCATGGCCACACCCTCACCAAGCAAAAACCCAAGGGAGTTGCTGGCAGATTGGAATTTCCTCTACATTTTTGAGAAGTAAGCAGGACTTGTACGAGCTGTCAGAATTTAGTAGCTTTGAAATGGCCTCCTCGATGAGAGAGGAGGCATGGCATTGAAAAGTGCGCTGTGATTTCCCAGACCCAGCCGGGAGAAACGGTCTCAGCACCGAACAGTCTGCGGCTGTCTGTGGCAAGCTATCAAAAGTGACAAATATAAAACAGAAACAACAATGACAACAACAAAAAAGTAGGACCAGATTAGAAGGCTGAAAAAAACAACACTGTGGCCAGAACCTGGCCCATCACAGGGTTCTATGCATATTTGTTGACTTAATGAAGAAAATACACGCCCTAGTTCTCATAGCTGCTTTCTAATAGAGTAGGGCTGTAGAGCTAAGACTCTGGCCTAAGGGACGAAATGAAATGATTCAGAAATTTAGCCAGAATGGGGCAGTCCTGTGTGCTTTCTCTCTGCCCAATCCCCCCTCCCCCAGCCTCATCCTGATTCCAGAAGCTTTTGTGCTCACTCAGATGGTACCCAGAAGTTGCTGCTTGTCTTGAGATCTGTAACCCCTTGCCCAGCGCCCCCCCTTAGCCCATTATGTTTGAGCGGCGTGTCCATCGGGGTCCGGAAAGAAACAGAATCCAGTCCAGGTTGTAATTATCCCCAGGAGTCAGTGCTCAGAGCTGTGAGCACGTTTGAGGAGACCTAGGAGGGGCAAGGAGGCACCCAGAGACTGGCAAGAGTAGAAGGTTATTATTACCCTAGAGTCATCTGATTCAAATAAAAATGCAGAACACTAAATTAAATTTGGATTTCGGACAAATAATGAGTATTTTTTTCACATAAATATGTTCCAATTATTGCACGTAATTATACTTTTAAATTATTGCTTGCTTACATGAAATTTAAATTTAGCTATAGCCCGTCTGGCAGCCAGCCCCACCCAGGCCTGAAGGGCAAGATAGGGTCCCTGGAGCTCAGGGCGCACCAGAGGCTAAGGGTCAGAAATGGAGCCCCCAGCAGCCACGACCAAGGAGAAAGGAAAGGCCCTCTCTCCACCAGCCCTCCAATCTGCTGCCGTCAGAAACTGGCCGATGAGTTTGGTGACTGCAACACTTAGGTCCTGGTCTCCTCGGGCAAAGAGGTGGGCAAAGAACCATTTGTCCACATCCCTTCTAGAAGCACTTGGGGATTCTTCTTCTTTTTGTTTAATACCACCAGTGAAAACAGATTCATAGAAAGCAAATAGTTGCCAACTGTGGCCTCCAACCAATTAAACAATAGCCACAGAGACCCAGTTTCACTCGGACAGGTTTCCACTCACACAGGAGGCTACCCTTCCTAAATGTGCATGTGTTCACTGCACTTGAACTTGAAGGAACTTGAAGAAACGATTATAATGAGCAAGGATGATCCTCTGTGACTTGGATAGGTGAAAACTTCTTGTTTTGTACCCGGGAACAATCTCAAGAGGCAAACAATCAATTCCATTGGCCACATTTTTGCCAGAAGTTATAAACCAAACACTGGCCCTAGCCAGGTGGCTGCTCGGTTGCAGCATCGTCTCGCACACCGAAACGCGTCCCTCATCAGGGCACGTACCTAGGTTTTGGTTTCGACTGGTGTTTCTCTCTCACACCCATGTTTCTCACTCTGCCTCTCTCTCTCTCTCTCTCTCTCCCCCCCGCCCCCCCCCATAAAATAAAAAAAAGCCAGTAAGCCTACCCTGGGGTGAGGATAAAAAAAAAGATAAATAAAAACCAAACACTGCTCCAGTTTTAATTTGCAATCATAGTTGAAAGAATCGAGCATTTTTGGCACTTGCAACATTTCTTAGTAGTGATTGTTGTCACTAAATTTCTCTATCATAATTTCTAACCTCTTTGTCCCCTCCAAGATTAGGTTATACATTAAATACAGTGAAACTGAAGTCGGACTACAAGTGAAGTCACAGACAGATCCCCAGTGATACTGTGATTTATAATAAGAAATATACATGGTTGGCCTTTGTCCCCAGCTCCTGGCACAAAGGCCCTAAACCCTTGCAATGTCCCGAGTGACAAGAGCACCAGAAGCGTCTCTTGTTCTAATGCGGAGACTCTGGGAGGCTCCTGGGTGGGTTGCTCACCAGAAAGACCAAGTCCCGAGTAGACGCTTGGGGTTTCAGCCCCGCCCCCAGTTCTCCAGAGAGGGGAGAGGGGCTGGAAATGGAGTAATAATTGATCATGCCTGCATGAAGAAGCCTTTGTAAAATCCCATTAGTGTAGGGTTTGGAGAGCTTCTAAGTCAGTGAACACAGCCACACTGAGAGGGTGACACACCGCAGCTCCACTCCACAGGGACAGAAGCTCCGGTGCTCAGGCTCTCCCAGGCCTCCCCTCTGTATCTCTACATCTAGATGGTCATCTGTCCTTTATCACAGCCTTTAATAAACTGGTAAACATAAATAAGTGTTTCTCTGAGTTCTGCGAGCTGCTCTAACAAATTGATGCAACCAAAAGGGGATTATGGGAGCCTCCGATTTGTAGCCGCGTTGACCAGAAGCTGTGGGTAACCTGGGGACCTATTTGTTTATGAAGAGCATCTGAAATAGGGGGCGGTCCACTGGGACTGAGCCCTTAATCTGTGGGATCCGATGCTATCTCTGGGTAGACAGTGTCAGAACTGAGTTAAACTGCTGGACACCCAGCTGGCGTTAGGGCATTATTTGGTGGGGTACCCCACGCATTTGGCAACTGGAAGAGTCAGAAGTGACATGTCCCGTGTAAGTCATAAAGGATAAGGGTGCATACAGGAGGAGGAGGAATTGGGAGTTTTTCCCCAAACACCTCTTGCTTTAAGGGCGCATGTCAGGGCAGGAGGATCAGGTAACACTGGGGAAAGCGGCAGGCAACACCCTAAGCGTTACTCCTAATTCTGCCTCCTGATTACCTCCACCCCTTCATGCAAATAGCTTACCTCCAATGTATGTTCGGAAACTCAATTCTCGAACATTCCATGGGCGGCGAGCAGCAGTATTAACATAGGTGGCTTTAATACTCAGCATAAACCGAGGGGGCTATGTGAACCCACTGGAATTCAGCTTCCAATCAGGTGAGATTTTACCTTCTGGCTTCAAAAGGGACCATCACTATTGTAGGAAGGGAGGTAGGAAGGACAGGCTTCCTGAATACCCTTGATGGGATAAAGAGCCAAGTTTCCCCCTCACATAAACTCAAAAGGGTAATAAAAGCCTCAACTTCCTTTTTTTTTATTGAGGTATAATTGACCTACAACATTATATTAGTTTCAAGTGCGCCACATAATGATTTGATATTTGTAAGCCCCAACTTCTAATTCCCAGAGGATCCAACCCATAGCCAAAGAAAGAGAACAAAATGGAAAAACCCCTGCAGTAATTGGGCCACCTGTAGGGAAAGCCTGCCATCTCAACATTAGCTCATTTGTTTATTCATGTTGTGTCTGCTCTTGTCCTTAGTGCCTCGTGTTCAGTTATCGCAAGTACAAAGCAAGACATCTTTGACAGTTTGCACAAGAAAACGAAACTCAATCTATAGCCCCTCCAGGAGCAGAAGAAAATGCCTGGTCCCCTCTGAGGTTGGAAGGAGTGTCCTTACACTGTGCCCAGCTCCACAGAGGAGCACAAGGAGAACGGGTGCCCACCGGAGTCGTCCCGCATCTGAGCTGCACATTTCAAGGTGGAAATGCGATCCTCCTGTTTAGGTCCCAGCTGAGGAGTTCTGTGCGCCTAAGTTGTCCCGCGACCTCTCAAATTACGCATCCAAGAAAGATCCCAGGAGCAGAGGCTGACCCGGGCTGTGGGTGCAGAGAAAGTAGCCTCGCACGAATTCCTTCTTAGAAAGGAAAGCAACCTGGATTCTTATGTATAAACCAGTTTTCAAATGACCCCACAGAAAGATTACATTTAAAGAGAACGTGTTCCAAATTAGAAGGCGCCATTGACGTCCCAAAGCAATGGTAACGCTCCGCAGCCCTTGAAGTCTGCGAGGGGCGTGAGAACCCAACGGGAGGGTCCGGGAGGGTCCCGGAGGGTCCGGGGGCCATAGCGCGGGCCCGCTGTACTGAGTGAACCGGGGTCCTGCAGGCATTCCTCCTTGTTTCCCATATGCAAAATCACCAAATTTAAATAGACAGCTGCTGTTCAGGCTCTTAAAATGCTATGTGCAGGGAGACCTGGGGCTCCCCTCGAGCCAGCTCCCCCAGCAGCCAGTCTGATGAGAAACGCGGTTGAAAGAACAGGCTGGAAAGCCAAATACCTGTCAGGCTCCTTCACACTCCAGTGTTGCCAGAAGGTCTATAAAAATGTCATTGTCTCTCAGCTGCTGGTGATTAGATTACCCTGTACATTGGCTGTTGGTAATAAAAAAAAAAAAAAGCAAATATCATTTTTGCACGGCTCTGGCCTTCCTCTGGCCTTTTTCAAACAATAATAGACTAAATATAAAGAGACAGAAGTCATTACTTGGCTCTTTAACTAGTGCCAAGGAAAATGAATAATTAAGGAAACATTATTTGAAAGAAATTTACACTGTTGCTTTTAAGTTAGAACTAAATAAGAACTCTTTAAAAATACACTCTTTCCCCTTTATCTTAACAGAGCGTTCATACTCAGGCATAATATATTATGATTGCTACTGTTTAGATCTTACCAGAAAAAAAAAATGCTTTTAGTTGCCATTATCCTATTATAGGTCCCAAATCAGAGATAAAGACGGTGGGGCAGTGCAGGCAGCTCTGTTTGTAAGCTTCCTTCGCATCTAGTCGGGCAGCCGGTATTTGATTTTATTCACCCAGAACCACTGCCAGTCCCCAGCACAGTTCTCTGAGTCCCCTTCTACATGCACCTCAATCTTCGGGAGCCTAGGGAATCTTTCGAGCACCTGTTCCATTTGTTCTTTAAAGGTACCGACAAGAGCACGCACAGGTGACCTTGCACCTGCAGCCGCACCTGGTCAGGCGAGGATGCTTCTGGGCAACAGCTAGTCTCTCGCTCTCTCTGGCTCTATCTCCCTTCCACCGACTTGGGTCCTCAGCCTTCCTTAGGCAGAGAGGATCCAACAGAACTGACACCGGACCAATGCAACGCTCTTCGCAGTCTCTGCCCAGGTGCCGGTCTCTCATGACCAGCGAGAGGAGACATAGCAGGAAGTCCTGGGCCGGGAGGGGCTTTGCTCAGCCTGGGGCAATGACAGCCATGATTCTGAGGTTGCAGGCCTGTCCTGCTCAGGGCTTTTGTGCCAGAACTAGAAACAACTCGAAGCCTGCATGAGTCCAGGCTAATTAATGTGAGGCTACAATCAGAGAGACAACCAAGGTCCTTAACGTTGACTCAGCGGACCCCATATATGAGGCCAGAAGCATCAGTCCTTGGGAATTGTTTAACAGGTGTGGTCAAATAGGTGGCCTGTGTCCTCTGTTCTTAAATGTCTTGGCATTGCCCTCCTAGCCACTTCAGGTGGCAGAGCCCTGCTCCTTTCCTCTGTATTGACCTATGTCGCCCCACATTCACATGCATGTTGAAGTCCCAACCTCCAGCATCTCAGAATGTGACTGGAGATGGGGTCCTTAAAGGGGTGATTAAGATAAAATGAGGCCATCAGGGTGGGGCCCTAATCCAATATGCCTGGCATTCTTATAAGTGGACAGACAGCAGGAGTGCACACGAACGGAGGGTTGACCACGTGAAGAGGCAGCAAGGAGGCATCACCGTCAAGCCAAGGAGAGACTCTTCAGAAGACACTAGCCCTGTGTCTTCTGAGACATCAGAAGATCTTAGACATCTCACTCTACAAGGGCCGATCTTCTGCCCCTCCCGGAACATTCCTGTATTAGTTTCCTACGGCTACCACACAAAGTGCCACAAACTGGGTAAATTAGGAGAATAGAGATTTAATGTCTTCATTCTGGAAGCTGGGACTCTAAGGTCCAGGGTCAGCAGAGTCCGTTCCTTCCGAGGGCTGTGACAGAGAATCTGTCCCACCCTCTGTCCCAGCCTCCGGTGATTTGTTGGCCATCTTTGCTGGTCCCTGGATTGTAAAAGCGTCACTCTACTGTCTGGCTCCATCTTACTTGGCATTCTCTTGTGTCTCACCCCTCTCCCTCCGTGTCCAAATCTCTCCTTTCATAAAGACACCAGTCATATTGGATCAGGGCTCCCCCCGCACCGCCCACCCGATGATCTCATGTTAATTTGATCATCTGCAAAGACCCTATTTCCAAATAAAGTGACTTTCACAGATACTTGGGGTTAGGACTTTCACGTGTTTTGGGGAGGTACAACTCAATCCATAGTAGCTACGTGTAGAAATACACTTACTTCCAGAATGCCAATGCCAGACAGTTATTTATGAGTGCACAAGGGTGAAATGAACTTTACCCTTGCTTCTAAGCCTCCCCAATCTGCTCATTGATGTTTCGAGTTGTCTTGGAGAGCAGAACTTTTCCGACCCCAATTAGAATGAGGGCTTCCACCTCAGGTGCTCTCTAATAATCCTTACCACAATACGCATGCCCAAGAGTGGAGTTTTCCCTGGCAGAAGGTGTCATTACCAAGTAAGCAGGTACAAGACAAACTAAAGAGCTGTTGCATAAGGGGCCCCATGGTTGGGTACAGCTACAGGAGGAAAGGAAAGGGGAATTGAAGGATGTTGGGAAGGGCAGAGAGTTCTGCGTTGATTCAGATCATTGCATGTTTTCATCTGAGTGTCTGTTGGTCTCGCAACTTGGCATTTGCATCCCAATGAGACAAAGGTGTTTCCCAGGAACTTCTAATGAAATGTGCATGGTCGCGTTAGACTTGCTGCAGAGAATATGAGAGCTGGGCACCAGATTCTCTGACAAGTACAAGACAGGAAGAGAAGAAGAAAGACTGACAGTCTTTAAAAGCCACCTTGACTTGTTTGCCTTGCCTGGAGGTGATTAATTATACATCATCACAGGAAAGGCATATGGCTCGGAAATGCTCTTCAGTGAGCTACATTCATTTGTACTTTTACTGAGTCAATCCAGGTGATTAAGGCAGAAGGGAGGACTTGCATGAAGAGAAGCCGACAAAGCAGTTCCAGTCTGCACGCACTTGCTCTTTGAAAGCAAATGCAGCAGGAAATCCAAATCACTGATACAAACCTTTGCAGTTAATTTGTTCCCAGGGGCAGATTTGGGGCCATTATCCCGGAAGCATATACATGAAAATCCCATTATTTGAAATACACTGTGTTTAACTCTAGGCTGTACATTGAGAAATTATCAACAAATAGGAAGACGTTTGAGAACGATAGGAAGTATTCGTTTCCTAGGGCTACCATAACAAAGTACCACAAACTGGGTGGCTTAGAACAAGAGTCGTTCTCACAGTCCTGGAGGCTAGGAATTCAAGATCAAGGTGCAGGCAGAGTTGGTTCCTTCTGCTGGTTGGGAGGGAGAATTTCTTCACCCTCTCTCCCAGCTTGGTGGTTTGCTGGCCATCTTTGTTGCTTCCTGGGTTATAAAAGCCTCGGTCTGCTCTCTGTAACTGGGGTATTTTTAACTTGTTTAGAAATCATATGCAGCAACAAGGCCTGTGCTGAGGTGTGGGGAATGTGTGTGTGTGTGTGTGTGTGTGTGTGTGTGTGTGAGAGAGAGAGAGAGAGAGATGAGCACACAATCAACATGATTTATGTGCATTTGTGCCTTGAGATGTGGCAGCCCAAAAAGTCATCCCACGCTTCTGAAATTCCTTGTTTCAGGAGAATCCATAGTTTACGACACCGCCAAACTTTTGAGGTCCCCACACTAGGGCACATAGCATACATTACTGCTTTGCGGGAAAAGAGAGAGAAAATACCAACAAGATGATTTATTTAGAAAACTCCCTGGGATCACTTGCCCCCCATCTAGGCCTTCCTATAAGTCGAGCACCTAAAGCGACCTGCCCTACGCTTCTCCTGCTGTTGCTTCAGGCACAGCCCGGACCACACCCTGGATCTCCGCCACCCCTTTTAGCAGCCATGCCTCTGCTCCATAATGGGACTGCTCACACACCCGCTTCCTCCTGCATTTTCTTCCCTGTTTCATTAGAGACTCTCAGTGCATTGTGAGTGACTGGATAGCCCACACGATGGATGCTCTGTTCTATTTTTTAAGATGTTATTTACTTACTTTTAAAGAGAGGGGAAGGGAGGGAGAAAGAGAGGCAGAGAAACGTCAATGTGTGGTTGCCTCTCGTGCGCCCCCTACTGGGGATCTGGTCAGGCAACCCAGGTACGTGCCCTGACTGGGAATTGAACGGGCCACTCATTGGTTCGCAGGTAGGCATTCAATCCACTGAGCCACACCAGCCAGGGCGCATGTTCCATTCTAGAAAGGTCCCGACTCCGGGCATCCCTCGGATGTCCTCAGCACCTGCTGCGCGTTAGTGCGAAGACGGTAGCGAGGCTGTCCTCTCTAAAGCTGCTGTGCCCCAGGTCTGCCCACATCTCCAGCTAACCCTGACTCTGGCAAAACTGGAATCTTAGAGCTGTGTTGTCCCCTCTCTTTTGAATGAGTGACCTCTGTCATGTGTGTCACACCCATGTCCAGTTTGGCCTGGAGTGGAACATCCTTCCACTCTTCTAAGGAACCCAGAGATATTCTTAAAATATTTCTGTAACTCTGTCTGCATTGTGTGACCATAGGAAGACCTAGGGGCCCACAGTCACTTACTTTCCTTGTCTTCTTCCTCTCCAGGCAGAACCCCAGCTCTTTTATCCACTCTCCGTAACACCCAGAAACACAGAAGGCGTAGAAACTTCTTCAGGTACCATCATCATCATTCAATCAGTTCGACCTTTACAAGGGCCCAGGGGTTGTCCTAGAGACCTGCCTACAAAGGTCAGGACTTGATGGGTATGGGCAAGATGAGAAAAGATGGACAAAAAGGGGACGAGGTGGTTAGACATCCTACGGGGGGAATGGATAAGTTCTCTCCCCTTCCTTCGTCCCCGCCACATTGGGTCACATGCATTTTCTCAAGGCGATAGGTCATTACAGAGGGTTGCTCTCCGGCAGCTAGTAAAACCTTAGAAAACACACATATGTGGAAGAAATAGAAATATGTATTATACTTTCAAAACTTAGTAAACACTGCATTTCCCTTAACATAAAAAAATGGAAAGAGGAAAGAAAGAAAGAAAGAAAGAAAGAAAGAAAGAAAGAAAGAAAGAAAGAAAGAAAGAAAGAAGCGTAGGTATAAGAGAGTATTGTAGTTGTTAATTGACTAATTGACTTGTGATCATTGTCTGATAATCCATTCTTCTCTAATTACAACTGTTTTAAACAGAAGCTCATTAATTCTGTATTAATATTGCTTTTCTAATGAAAAATAGATTAAGAATCGCCTTCCTAATTGCCCTGGACTGACTCCTCCTTTCAGTTATAACAATCTGCCTACTTAGGGGCCCTTCCTGGTTCCAAGAACTTTTAAGTGCCTCTCGGCAGCTTCCTTGTTGTAATAAATGCGTGTGACGCCCGCAATACCGCAGCTGCACACAATTAGTCCCCAACCAGGAGGCTGCTGGGTGAATGATTCAGCAACCTTTCAAAGGGCCTGGCTAATCTTTATGCATAAACAACATATGTTACAACAAAGTTAATTCAACATGTAACATCAAGAAATTAAACAGATTTATTCACGGGGGTGAGGGGAGAAACTGCATAAGCACATAGAGGAAGGGGGAAGGAACACAGCACATCCAGCCGGGAGAGGGACCTCTGCCCTGCCCAGGGGGGCCATCCCCTCCCCCCCTCCACAAAGGCAGCCGTGTCCTCAGGTACAGCCCAGCACTGCCTTGTGCCCCTGAAACCTGCTGCTTTGGAAGTTAGTATTATTTTGATAAAAAAGAAGTTCGTCATCAAATAACCTCGGGAACACTGTGGCCTAATCAGAGTCAAACAGGCTTTTGTCGTGTTTTTCTTAAGTTGCTGCAGGACTTCTCAGAACGGTTAGTGCTGTGTGCATGCGCGGTGCGTCTCCGGGGGGCTGAGAGCACCATTTCTCCAAACTCCCTCAACCAGAGGACTTTCGTGGTCATCGGCACACAGTTTAGAGAACGATGACTTAGATCATTAAATATTTTTCTGGGGGAAATATGCTGCCTGGGAAAGTGCATAATGCCCCCAATAACTCTAATTGCAATAAAATACTTGGAGTTATCCAGTCTGGGAGGCAAACCTCAGCTAAGCACTTGGGCTGCTTTATGGTGGAAGTCCGGCCCTTCCTTTCCATTACAGGGTCCTTGAATATCCCTGTCAGGCTGTCTACAGCCTGGTTCTTCCAAGTGTCGGCCATGAACCAGGGGATGGAAGTTGCCAGGAGTTTGCCAGAAACGCGGCCTCTCGTGTCCCGGCCCAGGCCTTCCAAATCAGAGCCTGCCTTGGACAAGCCCCAGGTGGCCTTCATGCACAGGGCAGCACCGGAAGCTCCCTCTCCGCGGCTCGCGGGCTCCGCCGGCAGCACGCACGCCATCACCTGGAGGGAAGGGATGGGAGCTGAGGAACACAGAAGCTTCCTGTGTGGAACTCGTGCGAAACTTCCGAGGTAGAGAAATACCCGTGTGATGAGGAGGAGTCCATGTTTCTCTGGAGGAAGAAACGCACTGAAGGTGAGAGGACGACAGTCATCACATCCGTCTCACTTGAAAGCCCCTGATTTCCAAACCCCTGTGGTCCATGGTCGCCCCCTAAAAAAGAATTTTGCCATATTCTTTCTGCCCTCTGAATGTGAGTGCTCTCCAGGGATTGCAGACACCCAGTCAACTGGAGTGTCAGGATGTCCCCAATACGAAAGCAGCATTGTTTTCTAATAAACCAAGGGACAAGTACCTTTATAGAAGAGCTTTCTGGAGAGGCTGCGTCTAACACTTTATCAATACTCACAGAAGGAAAAAGAACAGTCCTTGCGCTACGCCTTTTAATTTCTTTTTAGCATCCCTTCTTGTTAGGGGGCCACCTGAGTCATTGAATCCCCGGCCAGAAGGTAGATTGCAGTCATTTATTTCACTCTCGTTTGAGAAGCTGCAGGATACGGACCCTCTGAAGTGGCTAGATTACGATGGATGTGGCAGTTAGATACAGAATGGACATGAAATCCATTCCCCGGTGCAGACCGTGAGGCTCACAATGACAAGACAGGGGGATCAGTGCCCAGGTCTAGCTCGACGTATAATGCCCCTGAAGCCAGTGTGTGTGCCCACTCTGGGGCAATCAGGGAAATATTTTTAGAGAAGAAAAATAACAATGAGTCACCTAGGAAATCAAAGAGGAAAGGCTATCTAGATCAAGGAAAGAGCCCGTGGGAAGACAGAAAGAATAGAAAAGCTTAGCTTAGCGTGCCTGCAGAAAAGGCTGTGGGGGATGATGGGAGGTGGCTCGAGAGAAGCAGCCATGCCAGTGAGGAACTCAAAGTCCAGAGCTGTTAGTCAAACCGAGGAGTTCGGGTCTCACCCTAGTGTCTCTGGAGGACTCGAAGTATTTTGTATGGCCAGATCCACCCTTCAGACCCATCACTCCACCAGCAGTTTGGAGAATGCATTGGGCGGAGGTGAGACTGCGGACAAAGAGGCCACTAGGGGTGCCACTGCATTGCTCCAAAGGGCAGTGAAGAGTGTGGGCAGAGGCAAAGGTGGGATAAAGGGTGTGAATCCCTGAGAAGTTCTGCACTAAGCTGGGGATGGGATCACCCCCTTCCTGGCCCCCACAGCCTGATCCCATGTCTGCCAGGGGTTGGGCTCAGCGGAACTGAGAAGACTGGAAAGGAGCGCCAGCCACAGGAAGAGCAGCTCTAACCCAGGTGGGCCCCATCCTCCAGAAATCCATGCCCATAATGTGCCTTCTTCCTGTCTCCTTGGGGCCTCCAGCCACAGTGCCTGTTGTGGTACCACATTCCCTGCCATCTAGGAAAACAACCACCACCTGGCCCCTTCTGACCATGACACTGAACCCCACAGCTCATGCCTCTGCTGGTGGAAGAGCCTCAAGGAGGGATGTCTCACAGTTCAGACAACCTCTCAAGTATGAGAGATTTTTTTCCTCAAAGGGTTCCCCTGCCCTGTGCCCATAGAGCCCTTGAGGACTGGTCTTTCAGGCTAGCGATCCTAACCATCCAAGCAAGCAGCTTTGAAGCAACTACAGAACAGCTGGTCATAGTCAAGTTCAATAAGCTAGTAGAAACATGTGCCGTTCATCAGCAGCAGGTCGTGATGTTTTCTGAAGAACCGCGTTTAACCCTGTTCCCTCCTCCGACCACCACCACCAGCATGGTGATGTGTAGACAAGAGTTCTAGGATCAGTGAAAGATCGTAAAAGAAATAAAAGACACAGTCCACGTCCTAGAAGACTTATCATCTAGCTGGGAGAAGCAGAATATTTACATATGTACAAAACAACTGAAAAGCACATTTACAAAGAAACATAATCAAAAGCTTAAGTGGTTGAAACCACTTCCTGAATCGAGTCACAGTCACAGGCTACACACAGGGAACAGAGCAAAGAAAGCCTCCCTTTCAAACTCCATCTTCGGTTTTTGTTTATAGTTCACCTTGTTCTGGAAAGGTTTTGAGAAAATGTGTAAGAATGTGTTTACTGTTATAAAAATGGAAAACTAAAACTAAGGAAAATAAGAGCACAAAAATGCTCAACATAAATAAACTTGTGTAGTATATCTATGCTTCCAATATGGGTCTTCTTTTTCCCAGTGAAAATGAAGGGAGGCTATGTTATGTAGTTCCCACAACCAGATAACGTAATAACAACGAATTCTACACTTTCATTGCTTGAAGTACGGTCTTTGGACTGGCAGCATCAGCATCAATGAGAAGCCTGTTAGAAATAAAAAGTCTTAAGCCAATCCCATACCTCCTGAGTCAGAACGTGCATTTTACGAACATACCAGGTGACGTGTGTGCATGTGAATGGTTGAGAAGCACTGTTTTAAAAGTTGTCCTTCACCTTTATTACTCAGAGGGGGTCCTGAGTAATAAAACAGGCAATCAATACACAGGATTTGTTACAACAAATGAGGCAAGTAACTGAGGCCTGTTTCTCATAGCAATTTTTGAAATGGCAAAGGATATAATAATAAAATTAAACCTAAGGCAGAGTTCTTAAACATGATACCAAACACTCGATTCGTAAAGAAAAAATTGGTTAACTGGACTTCATAAAAGTTTAAAACTTTTGCTTTGAGAATGACTCAGCTAAGAGAATGAAAAGACAAGCTACACTTTCAGAAAAATAATATTTACAAACAATATATCGAACAAAGGACTAGTATCTAGAGCAAATAAAGAGTCAATATTCAGCTGTTTAAAAATCTAATTAGAAAATAGGTAAGACTTCCGCGCAGGATGGCAAAATAGGTAAATGCCATGCTTGCCTCCTCCCACATTTACGTCAAAATGACAACAACGGAACTGCAGGACAACCATCACTGAAAACTGCCTGAAATCTAGCTGAACAGAACTTCCGGGACTAAGGCTATGAAGAAGGCTGTCAGGGCTGGTAAAAGGAGCAGAGACCCAAAGAAAGCTGCTCCCGCACCCGCTTGCAGCAGTTAAAAATCAGGAGACATATCTTGACTGCAGGGATCTCCTGTGAGGAGCAAGGGGTCCCAGCCCCACACCAGGGTTTCAGTGAGCTGAGTGAGGCGGGTGCTTCTGGAGTCCGAGTCCCAGGCAGTCCTCTTAAAGGGCTCACGCACAGACACACTTGCTGACAGACTCACTCACTCTGAGTTGCCAGGGACCGACAGAGAGGAATTGAATTGTCTGCTTCAGCGGAAGGGCTGGAGGGGCAGCTTTCTCCCAGATAGAACTGTTGGTAGAAACCACTGTTCCTTTGCTGAGCCCTTCCCCTGCAGGTGCAGGTAGATGTATGTCTGAGTCTCCATCAATCAAACCCTGTTCACCCCACCTCCGCTCAAATTGCAGGCCCACCCCAGCCATCCCCAATGGTTTTTCCACACAAAGAGCCTATCTTGGTTGTGTCAAACACTTTCCTAAAATCTCTCAAAGGTTTACACACCTTGGTAAGCAGCATCTGGCCTTGGCATGACCCATACCTCTTGCTAAGTGGCCCCAAGCCTGGCATAGTGGCAGCCAGGCTCAGTTTACAGCTTAGCCTCTCCTAGGCTCCAAGTTCAGATCAAGCAGCAATCACCAGCATATCACTTTGTAGCCCATGCCAGGTGGTCCCAGGGAGATCAAAAGCAGCAGCGCGCTTGACCTACACCAGAACCCCTCCCAAGCAGCTCCAGAACCCACACACCTGATGGCCAGCTTCAGACCACACCAGCACACCACTCAACCCCATCCACAAATGACACGCCCAAAGGGTGGGTTTAGCAGTCACCAGAGCCCCACTAAAGCAATTCTGCTCTGTGGGGTCAGCATCTGCACAACAGCTCCTCTGCTCTGGTCTTAACCAGTCCTCCCAGCCAGTCAGCCTGAGAGTAAATCTCCCCAACTGGCGTGCTAACAGCAATCAAGACTCAGCTACAACAGGGGGCACATATAACCCAAACGAGGGATTTTACCTGGAGGACCCAGTTCAGGTGACCAGGGTAATTGCACCACTGGGGGCCATAGGACTCCTACTACATAAGGCCACTCTACCAAGACTGACAGACATAGCAGCTCTACCAAACACATATTGTAGAAACAAACACAAGGAGGCAGCCAAAAGAAGGAGACAAAGAAACATGTCCCAAATGAAAGAACAAGACAAAACTCCAGAAACAGAACTAAACAAAATGGAGACAAGCAATCTACCAGATGCAGAGTTTAAAACAGTGGTACTATAGATGCTCGATGAACTCAGTGAGAACTTTAATAAAGAGTAAGCACAGAAAAGGAGATGGATAACATAAAAAAGAACCAGTCAGAAATGAAGAACACAGTAACTGAAACAAAGAATACATTTGACAGAATCAGCAGTAGATTGGACAAAGCAAAATAAATGGATCAGTGATATGGAAGACAAGATAGCAGAAAACACCCAATCAGAGGAGGAAAAAAAAGAAAAGAAAAAAAAAGAAACCCTAAAAAATGAGGTCATTTTAACAGGGTTCTATGACATTAAGCATACCAACATCCACATCATAGGGGTGCCAGAAGGAGAACAGAGACAGTAAGAAATTTAAAACCTACTTGAAGAAACAATGGAAAACTTCCCTAACCTGGTGAAGGAAATAGACATAACAAGTGCAGGAAGCACTAGAGTCTCAAACAAGATGAGCCCAAATAGGCCCACACCAAGACAGATCGTAATTAAAATGCCAAAGGTTAAAAACAAAGAGGATTTTTAAAAAATATTTTATTCATTTTTAGGCAGAAGGGAAGGGAGGGAGACAGAGAGGGAGAGGGACATCAATCTGTAGTTGCCTCTCGAGCACCCCTAATTGGGGACCTGGCCCACAACCCAGGCATGTACCCTGACTGGGGAATTGAACTGGTGACCCTTCAGTTCACAGGCCGATGTTCAATCCACTCAGCTATATACCAGCCGGGGCAAAGTGGATCTTAAAAGCAGTAAGAAAAAGGCAATTAGTTATCTACCAGGGAGCTCCCATAAGACTGTCATCTGATCTCTCAACAAAATGTTTTCAGGCCAGAAGGGATTATCACAAAATATTCAAAGTGATGAAAAGCAAGCACCTAAACCAAGATTACTCTACCCAGCAAAGCTAGCATTTAGAGTTGAAAGGCAGATGAAGAGATTCCCAGACAAGAAAAAGCTAAAGGAGTTCATCCCCACAAAACCAGTATTAAAAGAAATATTAAAGGGAGTGATTTGGACAAAAAAGAAAGATAAAAAATATGAATAATAAAATGACAGTAACTACACAACTATTAATAATTACTTAAATTTAAATGGATTAAAAATGCTTCACTCAAAAGGCATAGGACAGCAGAATGAATAGGAAAACAGGACACGAATACATGCTGCCTATACGAGACCCACTTTAGACCAAAATACACACACAGACTGAAAATAAAGGGATAGAAAAAGATATTCCATGCAAATGGAAATTTCAAAAAAGCTAGCGTAGCAATACGTATACCAAATAAAATAGGCTTCAAAACAAAGGCTGTATGTATAACAAGAGACAAAGAAGGAACCAGCCCTTCCACTTCTGGGTATTTATCCAAAGAAACCCAAAACACTAAGTTGAAAAGACATATGCACTCCTATGTTCATTGCAGCATTATTTACAATAACCAAGATATGGAAGAAACTTAAATGTTCATCAACAGACAAATGCATAGGAAAGAGATGGTACATACACACAATGGAATATTACTCAGCCATAAAAAAATCTTGTCATTTGCAACAACATGGATGGACCTAGATGGTGTTATGCTAAGTGAAACAAATCAGACAGAGAAAGACAAATACCATATGATTTCACTTGTAGGTGGAATCTACAAAACAAAGTAAACAAACAAAACAAAAACAAACTCATAGATACAGAGAATATTTTGATAGTTGCCAGACAGGGGCAGAGTTGGGGTGGATGGGCGAAAAAGGAGAAGGGATTAAGATGTGCAAATTGCCAGTTATAAAAATGATCACAGGACACCGGCTGGTGTGGCTCAGTGGATGAAGCATCTTGAGCACTGGCCCTCGAACCAAAAGGTCACTGGTTTGATTGCAGGTCAGGGCACATGCCTGGGTCGCAGGCCAGGTCCACAGCTGGGGGCATACGAGAGGCAACCAGTCGATGTCCCTCTTGCACATCGATGTTTCTCTCCCTCTCTTTCTCCCTCCCCTCCCTGCTCTCTAAAAATAAATAAATAAAATCTTAAAAAAAGACAATCACAGGGATGTAAAGTACAGCATAGGTGATACGGTCAATAACACGGTAATAACTACTATGGTGTCAGATGAGTGCTAGGCTTGTCAGGGTGACCACTCCATACGTTATACAAATGTCTAATCACTATGTTGTACACCTGAAACTAATATAATATTGTATGTCAACTGTAACTGAAAAATAAATTATTTTTAAAAAACAACAAATTAAAAAATAGGCAAAAGACATGAACATATATTTCAACAAAGGAGACACAGGTAAATGCCGTGCTTTGCTCCTCCCACATTTACGTCAAAATGACAACATTTTGCAAATAAGCAAAGAAAAGATGTTTAACCTCATCCTCATAAACTATTTAGAAAATGCAACTTAAAACCATGATGATACATCACCGCTTAATAGTAGGACGGCTAAAATTAAAAATAGTGATAACACCAAGTGCTGGTGAGAATGTGGAGAAACTGAGTCTTTTACATATAGCTGGTGGTAATATAAAATGAAAAAAACACTATGGGAAACATTTTAGTAATTTCTTACCAAAGTAAACGGGCATTTACCATACAACTCAGCAGTCGCACTCCTGGACATTTATCCCAGAGAAATAAAAACTTATGTTCACAGAAGAACTTGTACACAGATGTTCGCAGCTGCTTTATTCATAGCCGTAAGGTGGAAACAACACAAATGTCCTTCACGGGCAAGCGGTTCAACTCCAGTACCTTTGTGCAAAGTCATCCTACTCAGCAATAAAAAGAACTGCTGATAGATGCAACAACTGAAATGGATCTCAAGGACATCATGTTTGGCGAAAAAAAAGAGCCAGTCTCAAAAAGTTGCATACCATGTGATTCTATTTATATAAGCTTGTCAAAAGGACGAAACTACAAAGAGGGAGACGGGTTTGTGGTTTCCAAGAAATAGAGATAGGATGGGGGAAGGGGGACCATAAAAGGATACAGGAGGCCGTTGCTTTGGAGTGATGAAACAGTCTTATAGCCTGATTATGGTGGTGATTGGATAAAATTATTCATATTATCAAATTTTATAGAACCCTCCAACACACACATGCACACACACAAATGAGCCCATGTAAAAACTGGTAGACTGAATAAGGTTTTTAGTTTAGGTAACATTACTATACAACAGGTTAGCAGCTAGCTTGAAGACTTCCTGGATAGGCAGCCATCAGCTCCCAAAGGCCAGCCGAGCCGGCTCCAGCACAGCACAGCCCTCCAAGAGTCACGTTCGATTCTTGGACCACATTCATCAGACTCACCTCAAGGAACTGGTTAAAAATGTATTTTCTTAAACCCCAAGCCAGACCTACTGAATCAGAATCCTGAGTGCCCAAGAGGGAATGTGCATTTATAACAAATTCTTCTGATTATCTTTATGCTCATTAAAAGTTGAGCACCGCTAATAAGTGGTGAGCATAGTTCTCCCATGATCTGGCCACTGAAGCATCTAGCAGTAGACAAAGCAGAACACCAGCTTCTTCTAAACCAAAGGAAGAGACTGGGTCCTTGGATTTAGCACAAGTTTTCTTTAGTTGGTTGGCTGGTTGGTTGGTTGTTTTGTTGTTGTTGTTTGTCTGTTTGTTTTTGTTTTTGCCAACTGGTGCAAGGAGGGAATCAAAGACTAACTAGTTTGCGGGCTGTTGAAGCAAAGTTCCTGTGGACAAACAAATATCATCACCACTACATTTTATAATGGCTTCTGACTCAAACAAGAGTTTCACTGCACTTTCTATTTAGTCTCCTAGAAAAACCTGGGTTCAATAAATTACCATTGATAGGATTATTTTTTTAAAGTATCTAACATTTATTTTTCAACACGTGGTCTACTGCAGCAATTCCCAGCTTTGAGTGCACGCTGAATCATTTGAGGAACTTTGAAAAATACTAATGCCTGGTCCTCCCGGCAAAGATTCTGATTCCATTGCTCTGTGATGCGGCTACAGCATTTGGAGTTTTAAAAACTTGCCAGGTGATTGTAACATGCAGAACCTCTACTGACTTCCAGTGTATAGTAGGTCATTGAATCTGGTTAATTGCAACAATTTTTTTTATTTAAAGTGAAACTGTATTCTATTTGAATAGGTAATACATTTCATAAGTCAAAATAATGTTAAAAATATGCAGTGAGAAGACTTGCTCCTATCTCTGCTCCATTTCCCTCATTACCCGAATTTCTACCCTTCCATGTACACCTACACCCTTCCATGGGTATTTTTTTCCAGAATTTCTTTCTTTCTTTTTCTTTTTCTTTTCTTTTCTTTTCTTTTCTTTTCTTTTCTTTTCTTTTCTTTTCTTTTCTTTCTCTTCTCTTCTTTTTTCTTTTCTTTTCTTTTCTTTCTTTCTCTTTTTTTTGGCAGTGTAAAATTTTTCTATTGAGAATTAGCCACTTGGACTCAGCTTAAATGACTTCAATTTTGTGGGCAACACCCAAAGCACCATAGTTGGGAGCCAGTCGGACATATGCCTTCTCCTCCCCATCAGGCCTCATCAGGGTGCGGACCTTGGCCACATCAATGGCACAGAGCCTCTTCACGGCCAGTCTGATCTGGTGCTTGTTGCCCTTGACCCCCACAACAAACACAGATGCCTTGTTGTCCTCCGTCTTTTCCATGGCTGACGTGGTAGTTGGGGGAATCTGATGGCGTAGCGGTCAAGCTTGTTCCTCCTGGGAGCGCCCTGCCGAGGATATTTAGGCTGCCTCCAAAGCTGCGGTGTCTCCAGCCATCAGAAGGTGGGTGACAGCAGACCTTTTTCTTCTGGCTGTGGACACCTTTCAGCATGGCTTGCTTTGCCTGCCAAGCCTTTGCTTTGGCTTCGGCTTTGGGCAGGGCGGGGGCTTCCTTCGCTGCTTTCGGTGCCATTTTCATTACAAAAAAAAAATCCTTCCAGAATTTCTTTCTGCAAATTCTGTATCTGCAAATATATGTGTCTGTAATATATTCATATTTGCATAAATAAATTCCAAAGAGATAATACAAGGTTATAAATATACATATAGATATATAACATGTTCTGTATTAAATATACATATATCTTTATAGCCTGACATTGTCCCTTTGGAAATATTTTTTCATAATTAACTGGGCAATGTGTTCATATTTTCTCTAGCATGAGTTTAGTTCACCCAGCCATAGCCAGGCACCGGTGTTCACTCAATCACAGTGATACAAACTGAGGTCTTAGAGCAGAGAAGAGGAGCCTAGGGCTCCAGTAACAAATGTCATATTAACATGTGAACGTGTGTAAGGGTGTGTATGTGTGTGTGTGTGTGTATAGGTGGAATTTGGTTATGTTAGTTCCTGAATGAATTGAAACATTAAGTACTTGAGCTTGAAAATCAGAGGAATCGAGTCTGCAGTCATTCATGTATCGGAACAGACACTTAGACTATATCTACCACGTCTCAGATTCCTACCTAAGACAGCACATTGGTTTTATCCATCTTTTCTAATAGATGGAAAAACTTTCGCACGAGTCAAAATTTATTCTTGCTGAACCTTAAACAAGAGACATTAAAAGTCATAAGTTGGGCCACTGGTCACCTAACAAGTTTTGAAAAGTCCACGTGGTGTTCTTTTTTCTCATATTGAAGGCAATCAGCATTTTCTAAGTTGAGAATTTCCTATAAAAATATAGGTTTGGGGCTTCAGCTTGCAGCACTCGGTGGTATACCTGGTAGTACATTCTCCTTTCTGTTATCCACCTGGCTCTGTTACTGTAGCCAGTCAGGGAGCGATTGGGGAGAAGGCCCTGGAGATCCTGTGTAAAGGGCAAGGCCATACCTGTGCCAGCAAGCTGTCGTCATGAGGACATGTGAGCTCCCTGATGCAAGTTGAAGCCTGAAACACTTGGTTGGTGAGAGGGAACAGGTTTCTGGGGAGTGGACGATCCCCGAGGCTGTGTAAGGCAAACTGGCATGCACACCGGGGGGCCTCTATTCCTGCCCCTCGGGCTTTGTACCACTCGGGCTTTGTGCCATTGGGGTTCAGTCAGGACCACTTGCAGTGCTGTGTTGTGGGAGACAGATGCTAGGACTTTCTTGTGAGCGCTTATTTGCGCTAACGGAATTACGGACCCAAGTTTTGTTTATATGTTCCCATTTCGTCTGGGGGCATTGCTATGGTTACGGTTTTGGGTTTGCACTTTCACGCCATCAGGAGTTGTTCTGTTTTGACACCTAAAGGGAGCCCACTGGGCTCCATTTTAGCAGACTGGTCCATGTACAACTATGAGCCAATATCTAAGAAGGAATTGGCTTTCTACCATAACACTGCTTGGCCTATGTATACTTTAGAGTATCGGGAAAAACGGCCACTAAATGGCTCCCTAAATTACCACACGATCATACATTTGGAATTGTTTTGCCAATGGTCAGGGAAATGGGACAAAATCCTTTATGTCCAAATGTTTATGTCTTTACACAATAAGAATTTGGCAAAGAAAGGGGACAAATTAATGATGCAGAGAAGGGGATTGACTTCAAAACTTCTCCTGTTAGTAAGACATGGGAAGAACATGAGAATGAGGAAAAATGGGTTTTCTCAACGCCCTGAACCCAGGGGACCCAGTATTAGCAGCAGAAAGATTTCTCTTGCCACCACCCCCGTTGCCAGATACCCATGAAATAGGTCCCAGGGGACAGCAGCCCCACCCATGTATGATTTAGAAGTGATCGCCCCCTCAAAGGCCTGGCAGGGTAACCAGTCTGGCCAGGGAGCACCCCTGTCGGGAGTGGGCCAATTCCCTTTGTGGCTATAACCCTCAATAGGCAGGTTAAACCAGGAGCGTCAGCCTGCTGGCCACCACTGAGCCCAGACTCCATTTGCCACTTCCGATTTACTGAATTGAAAATTTTCCAGCCCCTCATATAGGGAGGATCCTCAGAGAATGGCAGATCTCATCACCTCCATTTTTGCCACTCACCACCCAAACTGGTCAGATGCACAGGCTCCCCACGACATCTTGCTAATGGCAGATAAATGGCGGCGAGCTACGGATAAGACAAATGTGGAGGATCATCACCTCCATCAAGGGAATCCCGAAGGGAGCTCCAACGCAGCCAGGGCAATTCTCCTCACAGAGCCCAACTGGGACCCAAATGGCAGTTCTAGCCTTCCTAGAACATTGCAAAAGGTGCATCTTGAAAGGGTTTGAGAAAGGGGAGCCTAAACATAGGAGCCTGAATGACACAGGCTGTTCACCAGAAACCAAACAAAGGCCATTTTGAATTTTTAGGGAGAGTCTAGCAAGCCTATCAAAAGCACACTGATGCGGACCCACAGGCACCAGGAAACGTGTGAATGGAAAACACCGCTTTTATTGGGCCAAGTGCCTCGCATATCAGACGGGGGCGCCAACGTTTAGATGGGGAATTGGGAATGAATCCCTGCCGGGTGGTGGACATAACCTTTAAAGTTTACCATGTCCCAGGCCACCATTTCCTTAGAAACCACGTGAGGAAACCAGAAGAAGAGACGAGACCCAAAAGGAAAAGAGCAAGGCGTACTAGGTACCCATCAACAGTGCCTATTGCAAAGAGGGGGGCCATTAGATTACGGACTGCCAGGAGCTCCAAAAGAAAAATAAAAAGGGTAGAAACCCTCCCCAAGAAATGTTAGAAAGGAATGGCGAACCCAGTGAAGGGGCCGAGGGGCTCCCCTAGACAGCTCCCAACCTACGATGATTTCTCCCACAAGAACCCCAGCTATAAAAGACAGTGGGGAACAAGCTAACCAACATTCTCATCGATGCAGGTGTTACGTGCTCAGTGCTAAATACAAAACGAACCAGGAAAAGTGCAGTTGCCGTGTTGGTTCCTGGAGTGACCAGACAGTTGCAAATACAGGCATTCCTTCTGCCTCTAGGGTCCCAGCTTGGGGACCAAACACTTAGGCATATTTCTCTCAAGATGCCAGACTGCCCCATTTCATTTCTGGGCTGAGGTTTACTTTGTTCGCTGGAACGGTCTCCTTTGAGAAGTAGCAGTTGTGTGTAGAAGTCCCCCTGGAATATGCTCTCGTGCTCCAGGTGGTCCTGACTTGCTTGGGGCAATCCAAAGGTGGTCTCTGCCCACCCAAGATCTGTTAGTACGTCAATACAGCCACTTCTGCTGATGGAACCCCAGGTAGAGTGGGTAACATCCAACCCACAAAAATTAACTGAAAAGAAAGGTCTGGATCCAACAGAAGAAACAATACCTCCTTAAAGGAAGCTTTAGAAGGAATTCAACCAGCATTGCAGAAATCCTTAAAATCAGGATTCATTTGGCCATGCCAGTCTCACAGATGCCTAAAACTATAAAAAATTTTTAATTTTTATTAGTGTTTTTAGACACTTTTCCGGATGGGCAAAGGCATGCCATACTAGAACTGAGGGAGCAACTTGGGAAGAAATACTTCTACTCCAAGAAATAATCCCAAAGTTTGGACTTTGTTAAAGCATTCAAAGCAACGATAGACTGTTGTTCACTTCAGAAGTCTTCCAGAAGACAATAGGACAGGCACCACAGAGTCAATGGAAACTGTGTGCCTCTCAGAGCCCCCCATCTACAGGGAAGACTGAGAAAATGAACCACACAGTAAGGAAGGCCCTGGTGAAAATACGCCAGGAAACACATTTGAAACGGGACCGGGCACCCTCCATGGCCTCACTCCAGGTTAGGGCCGCACCTCAAAGTGGGCTTAAATTAAGCCCTTTTGAAATAGCCCTTCCAAGTCTCTGTTTTAGGAACGCCCCCTTTAGATTTAGAACAGGGATCAGAAATCCAACACTAAGTACAACATTTAGGGGCAAACACTAACAATTCGGCACGAGTTTGCAGGTCCATCTCCACCTCCGATGAACCCTGATATCCGTTCCAGCCGGAAGGCCGAGTCTTACTAAAGACCTGGAAGACTCGAGGTCCTGAACTGCTAGCAGTTAGCCAAGCAATGCACCAGTCCCGTGACGTCCTGCTGACAACACACTCTTCCCCAAATCTCGCGGGAGTCGAGCCTTGGATCCACCGCACGCAGATAAAGCGGGCGCTGCCTGAGGAGAACTTGGATCTTCCTGTTGCCCTTGCTGCTGCGAGGGAAGGCTGGACCCGCACTCCTGAAGGAGATTTCAAATTCCTCCTTCAGAAAGGGACAGCACCTCTCAAAGGTAGGCGATAATATTACTTTTTATTTTATCACTATTTTTGACAACCACTATACTTCATGTCCGTGCTTGGACCGATGACATCTTTGTCCTCCTTTCCCAGACAGTGGAGCTTCTTCACCAAACTTATCCAGCTGTTGGGTGCGCCACCCACAGCCCCACTGAGGGTTAGATCATGGGGATCCTTTAGTCTCTCCAGTTTCTGATTTCACTGCAATTCCCCCTGCACTACTAGGCATACCCCTCACGAAATATTTCATTGTTTGTCTACACAGCAGGTCTCGCTTTGGAAGCCCCTCTGCAATGCCCCTCTTGAAGTATGCAGCGGTCCACCAGCTTTGCTTGCGCAGCGGTGCCATCCTCCAGACACCGCCTGGGCCGCCTTCCGAGGACAGCAGTCCCTCTCCCTCACCAGCCCGTTCCGGCTTCCTCCAGGTTCATAACACCCAAAGGGGCAAATCCTAGGGTGGCGATGGACTCCAATCGCTGGAGCAGTTTTAAAAATTTACTTTGAAGATGCTTACATGTGCCTCTCTGGAGCTGATTTAATACCAGGCCTTGGCATCTAACGGCCCTTCGTGATTAATACCAGTCATTTGCTTAAAGTTAACAGTCCTGGAGTGACAGCCATAGATAAATTAACAACATTAGAAAAACACTAAAGCAAGCATTTATAGAGTGGGTCACTAAAGAATATGATAGTAATATAGATCGGCTCTGCTTGCGATATGCTATTAATAAATTTTATATGTTGAAGTCATTTTTACCCAGTACTTTTTTAATTACCCTAAAGTTGTCCATATTTATCTTGATTAAAAAACAAGCCAACTCTTAGAGACGTTAATGGGTTTTATGTGCTTAGCAGTGAATATTATAAGCAGATGGAGGAAGAAAGTGGGGGTGGGAACGCAGGCCCTGCATTGTATTTCCATCAGCGCAGTTTGTTACAATGAATCCAAGGTGTTGAGTAATGGGCTGCTATAAATTAGAGGGCTGTTTACCTCTTAATGGCTGCCAGAGAAATGGAGCCAGACTTGGGCTCTGCCTTCCCCTGGGCTGCCTGCACCTTGTCAGAGTCACTCTGTGAAGAAGTAAAGATGGCCACCGACTCTTGCTTTCCCCTGGCTCCCAGTGTTGGAAGGCCATTTATGAGATATAAGTTTAAATCCTTATTGGATTTTGTTATCTTAGCACGAATATTTACAGAGAGTCGAGAGCTCATTTCTGAAGAGCAAACGCTGATCCGTTCATTCATTTGGGATGGAGCGATAACATCACTTAGAAAGTTAGAGGACTGGGAGGACCTCCTTCCCACATTTGATGGATGAGGAAACTGCGATCAGTGACCAGCGGGGTCGCATATACTGAGCCCAAGAGGCGGAGCATCAGGGCTTGTTTAAGGTCGTACTCCCAGCCCCTAATGCACTTCACTCTACCAACACTCCCCCACCACGGAGAGAGGAGGTGGAGGCCGAATTAGCTTTATGGAGACCATTTGGGAGTTACCTGATATAGAAAGATGAGACGATAAAACATACACTTGATGGCCAGCTGGGGGCTGGGATCGTTCTCTCTGCATTGCCTCTCCTTCCCAAAGGGAGCACCCAGGCCTCTGGATGAGTCCCAACCCTGCATTTAGCATGACTTTCGGAGTCAGTTGCTTTGGGGCTTCCAAGTCCAGGTAACCCCTTGTTTTCTCCGTTCCAAATAGGCTCCATGGTCCAAGGCCAGAATTACTGAAAGGGAGAAGGCTCCTCCTACCTCTTGTCTCACAGATTTCAAACGCTGCCTGTCGTGTCTTCCATTGTTTGCTCTGTGACTATGAGATTTAGCCCTGGGAGTAACTTTCCCCACCTGCGGCCACAAAACGATGGATTTCACTTAGGCATGTCTGTGGTGACTGGGCTTTCCCGGTTGGGCACTACGCTTGAATCATGATGGCAGCTGAGACGGAAAGGGGACAGTGAAAGCAGGGTCCCCTGCCGGTGGCAGAGGAGGAAGATCTTGACCAAGGCCATACAGTGTGGCAAGTCAAGACCTGTGGCCGCTGGGCACTTCACCAGGACTCCCGCTCTGGGTGAGAAGCTGCTCTCAGGGAGCATCAGGGAGCAGTGGGGAATTACCAGGAAACGATCGAGGGAGGTCAGGGAACTCAGCGACCACCCTAATGTGCTGCCATCTACATGCATCTCGGTCCATCTCCTCACGGCTCAGGAAAACGAGTGGGATGATGGGGAAGCTGCCAGGTCCCAAGGAGCCTCCAGCAAACTCAGAGAAGCACAGCAGGGAGCAGGCTGCTGGGAGACAAACTCAGGAAGCTGCTGCTGAACACAGTGGGCCCAGCACTCACTCAGCTGCCTCACCTTTTCAGGCACTGGAGGGCATAACAAAAAAACAAACAAACAAAAAACACCCCCAGGGGAAATGATGAAGGTCGGGGGAGGTGAAAGGAAGACAGAGGAGTTTGAGACAGAAGGGGGGGCGGGGGGGGGCATTCTGCTGCCCTGGGCATGTTCTCAAGGGGAGCTTCCCCAGAGAAGTGGGAGGAGGAAATGCCACACAGCGGGTCGCTGGCAGCAAGCAGCAGCCCTGGAGACCCTTAGATGGGAACTTCCCAAGTGCCTGGGTCCGAAAGAAGTGAAGTCGTAACTATATTCCGGCAAGATCAGGGGCTCTGAGGTCTCGCCATCTCTACTACCAGGAACGTTCCTCCGCAAATAATTCCTTTTTTCCCTAGGTGATCTGGTGTTAAAAATCACCCTGTCACTTTGTAATTATGTTGTTTACTTCCTGTCTTCTGTCTGATTCCCTCCGCCCACCCCCACTGGATTGTAATTTTGGGGGGCGTGTCCCTGCTCGTGGGCCTATGGAGGCAGTGCTGGTCCTCACTCTGCGTTTGTGGGAGGGAGGGAAGGAGGGACTAAAGAAGGAAGGAAGGGAGGAAGGAAGCAGGAAGGAAGGAAAAGGAAAGGAAGGGCGGGAGGGAGGGTCACTCACAGGCTGCTGCCTGAACCCTGCACGTCCCTGGCCCCTAGACCCACTCCAGGCTCTGGCACTGACCTCCCTGCACGCAGCCCTCCTGTGGCAGTAAATACAGGGTTCCGGGGTCCCACTAGCTGGGCTGGAACCACGTGGTCCTTCATGCCAGTGTTGGGCCGGGACCAGTCCTGCCCCAGACACGCGGCCTGTGTTGCTAAGTCTGATCTCCCTAACCAGCCTCTGTAAATTCCCTTGCTGGGACAGCTGTTCCTTCTTATAATCTGGCCTCTTGGACAGACACACCCTAGACCCATTCGCTGAGTATTTACAACCTAAGTGTGGCCGGGGTGCCTGTTTTGGTTTTAGCGCCCTCCATTGAAGGAGGTCCTGCTGTCTACATACGATGTGACCGAGGCAAATAATGAATGGGCAGGGGCTTCTCCCGGGCTCCCTGACATCTGCGACCTACAGGACAATGAAGACAGGAGGGCGGTTGTAGCCGATTGCACCCGCAACAGGGCCTAGGTGCCCGGTCCCCAGTTCAGCTCAAAATAATGTTTCGGGGTAGTGAGACCAGGATTTCCGGACGGGGCAGATCAGAGCAACTACAAACAATCCGCCGAGAGCAACGGTGGCCGCTTTGCCCTAAGAGCGCCTCCCTCTCGGTGGAACGGAGAGAACAAGTGCTTGAGACACCAGCTGCCTGAGCCGGGGAAGGACGGGAGGCGTGGTTTCCAGCGTTACCTATCACCTGACTCGTTTGCAGGTTCTTCAATAGCTTCAGAGAAAACAACCACACCCCTTTGTGGTAAAAAGTCAGAACGAGAATGGATTTCCAACTTGAATTCAATCCACAATCAAAATGGTGCCACTAAAGTGGGTTGTCCTACTTTCGACATCTCCAAAGGGACCCCAGTATACGGATCCCTTCCCCCAACCTTGGTATTACAGAAGTTGAGAAGTAGAACGGAAAGCAAGTATGAGGACCGAAAGATCACCGTTCTTATTGATAGAGACCATACTGGAGGACGTTTCTTCCGTGAGAGATCAATGGGCCTGCTAGCCAAGTTCTGGAATTCATCAGACTTGCCACCCAGTGGTGGACTGGGTAGGTTTTCTCCCTCCCACCCTGCGGTCGCTAACGATGCTGCTCCGATGAGACCCAGGCATGAAAAACTCCAGCTCCCTGCAGGTGGTGTTTTCAAATTTACTATCTTGTAGTCACTGCCCCTCTCCAGAGGCAGAGGAATCGAGGGTCAACAGAAGCCAGTCACCTTATGCGAAATCCCCTTGCTTGGAATTTGGGGGAAGAAACTTTCCCCGCCACTCCTGCCCCATCTGGCATCCTTGGTGAGCCGCCTCATTTACTGGCTGTCTTCCACTGAGCAGAGCCCTGGTCTTGTTGCCACCTCTCTCTGCACTTGCGTTGTGACCATGGGCAGCTCACTTCAGATCTCCGGGCTTTGGTTTATCGCCCCCCGCACCAAAATGATGGACGTGGGCGAGACGGTCTCGGGGCTTCTGTCGACTCTAACAGCCTGCAGGCAGCACTGGCCGTTCTCCACTCTCCCCGCCCCCCAAGACATTGCCTAGGGCTGCAGAGAAAGAACGGCAAACGGGGGACCTGTGACTTTTACCTCACCTCTTCGCTGGAAAATTCCACGGCGCCTTAGCCCTCCTGGGGTGTCACTCAGAGCAGAATGGACACTCAGCCCTCAACGCCGCGGACCAAACCTTTGCGTTACCCTGCATTTGGGGAGAAGCCAATTCCACTACATCTACAGGATCTGAGGACAATGACAGGAAAAGGGGTGACATCATTGCTCCTTCTAGACCCTTGGCACTGCCTCCCCAGCTCCCAGAGTCCATGCTGCCCATTGCGGGTCAGGGGTGCCAGGCTTCTCCCCACTGTCTTCCAGAGCACTAGGTGTGTGGGGTTGCCCTTGCCCCGTGGCGACCTTTCTCAGTGACAGCGGTTGGGTCTTCAAACAGCAAGAATTTACTTTCCCTTTCAAACTAATACCCCTTCTTCTCTAGCCTTGACCTACTGCGGGTCCAACACAAAATGCCCATGTGATAGCCATTAACAATGATATGGAACACGATGTTAAAACAAAAGTACCTCAGCTTCTATCTCACATGGATTGATGTGTGCACGCGGGCGCACTCAACCACAGGCGTGCGCACACTTGGGGTGATTTACTTTTCAGCAGTGAGGGAACATTTACAATTCGAACATGATTTATAGCTGAAAACTGTATATTGACTTTGTCTCACAAACTGCAGAAAGTGAAACGGAACCAAATATTATTCTTTAGTAGACCTATAAAAACTATCACCTGCATCTGATTGATTTTAAAATGCAATGATTTATCAGAATCTGGAAGGTGTGATAAGAAAAAATCACATATCTGTTGAATAGGAACGTGAGTTTCAAACAATTGAAAAATAACTACATCATCTGAAATGGCTAACTAAACATTGTTAGGAAGTCGGCTTTTTTCATGACATGAATGGGAAAATGTTTCCAGTCTTTGACAAGTTTTCATATAATATTCCAGCTGTTGGGGGAATATTTTATTCCTTTCACCACTGTCAATTTCCACCCAAATTCAGGTGCAGGGGCTTTGCCATCTAAACCACAGTTTTTCAGCTGGGTGCTAAGGACTCATACTCCCTGCAGGCATCCTGGGCTGTCGAAAGGGGCAACGGGAGGGGAGTTGGCCACACAGGGCCATCTGAATGGGCTAGACAAAGCCTGTAGGCCTAGGCTGGCATCCTTCAGTGGAGGATGCATTGTAGACATTCAGGCATCTGTGGAAAGAAGATCCTCGCCCCAATGCAACAAGTCTAACAGCATCCTGGCCCCTCAAGGAGAACCTCAGACAGCACCGCAGCCACTGGCATGGTAAGGCACAGCCTCTGAGAGGTGGCTCACCTTCCTCTGGACTCCAGGCACCGCTCGAAGATGCTGAGCCCAGTGTAGATGCTGACCTGACCCTCCAGCCACCATTAACCCCCAGTCCAAGCTGGGCGCCCTGGTTCAAGCTTCCGCAGATTCTCCGAGGGCTAAGCTCCACATCCCTTGTCCTGCCCGCTTCTTACACAGGACTGTCTCCTTCTCCGGTCCCGAGGCAGCCTTGCTCCCCATTTTTCTGGTCCATTGTTCAAGTTTAAACTTCACACTACGCTTTCCTTGCATCTTTCCTTTGTTTCTTAATTTCAAAGTTAAAAAAGGGAAATAAACATTTGGTCTTTCTTTCTCTTTATATCTCCCTGATAACAACTGTGATTCTATTCAAGGTGATGCTGGTATACATGACTGACTAAAGGATAAGACACTTACAAAAAATGAGGGAAAGAAATGTAAAAAGATTAAGATCAAGAGTATCTCAGTATATTCAGACTCATTTGATGTTACGCTTTTCAAATATTTTTTACCAATTTATCATTTAGTCTGCGCATACGATGGTGAATTTCTGGCATTTCATTTTTAAATAAGAGTTTTCTTTTATACAGCATTTTAAAAAGAGGCTAAAGTGTTTAATGTTTTTGGAATCAGGTCTACTTATTTTTAAGCTTCCTCTTGTATGCTTAAGAGGATTTCCCTTTCCCATTTTTAGAAAGTGTGGTAGAGAATTTTTAAATTCACCATCGAACTAGAGAAATAGCCATTTCCCTGTCGTTTAGTCCTTAGATCTAATGTCTCACTTCAGAAGCTAAAAATGTTTGTCTCACTTCCCCTGCTTTCTGTAGCTACAGTGGTCATGTGACCTAGCCCTGGTCAGTGAGGCAAAATAAAGACCCTTCTGGGGACTTCTGGGAAAGATTTCCATCTGTAGAAAGACATAAAAAGAGAAAGAAAGAAGAGAGAGTAAGAGAGAGAGAGAGAGAGACACTAGAGAGTTCCCTTCCACCGTCCTTGCTGAAACTGTCCTTCTAGACTTTGGAAGAGGTTTTGCATAAACGGGATGCTTGGGGCTATGGAAGTGACCATATTGCTTCCATGAGAGGAGATGACTGAAGACAAAAGTCAACATGAAGACATCAGGGCCAAGGAACAGAAAGAGCCTGATTACGTTGTTGGTCCCCTGAATCAACCTGTAATTCCCTTCCTCCAGAATTCTCATACTATGACAAATTTAAAAGCCTTCTTTGTGAAGCCACCGAGTCAGGTGTCTTGTGACTTGCAGATGAAAACAACCTAACAGATGCTCTCACTCGTACCTCCTTTGTGTGCACGCATGTATGTGTTTTGTTTAACCCAACTCCTTTTAGGGTTTGTTTTGTTTTCTGCTGCGAAACTTCCCTTGTTCTGGTAAAAAGTTATCAACTTTATGGTGAACATTTATTTTAAAATTCATAATTTATTTAATGTGTTAAAATGCCACCTTTCTCATATATTAAATTCTTTTCTAAACTAGGGCCCCATTAAGCCTCAAACTCCTCATTAATAATATTGTAATACAAACAGTGCTTACCACACGAGGCTGAGAGACAATGCTTGTAAATTCCTAAACCCAGGTCCTGGCACACAGTAAATGTACCATACGTGGCGGCTGTTACTACGACTCAGTACCGCTTCTATTCCTATACGGTTCCTGGGCATAAACTTCTTCATCGGTTCCACTTTCTTTATTTTCTGTATTTGGGTGCACACTTCTATCATATACTGTTTTTAGTTCTAATGGTAGTTAGCTTTACACTTGACAAAATTACGTTTAACCATTTTTTTTCTTTAACTAAACAGAATAAAATGGTATTTCTGAGCATTTTCTCTGTCAGATGGGCACTTTTTGATTATTAAACTTAGCACTTTAAAAAATATTCCCACCTACTTATAGTCTACTTCCTCTTCTTACTTCCTATATTCAGTTGCTAAAGTCTAGAATTTCAGGCCCATATTACTATAGTTAAATATTGTTTTTACCTTTAAAATCTCTTTTAAAAATAATTTTGACATTTTTATTTAGCTTGGGAACCAGATTAAATAACGTATTCAAACTTAAATTTATGTTTATTTGATATAAATGTTTATCACCTGCACTCATTCTTTTCTATAAAGGTTTTACACAATCTCAAGGCTTCTTTTTGTTTCTTCTCTCAGGTAGGTGCAATATATTCTTTTTAAATATTTATTTATTTACTTAGAGAAGGGAAGGAAGAGAAGAAGAGATGGAGAGAAACATCAATGTGAGAGAGAAACATCAACCTGTTGCCTCTTCCACGTGCCGCAACCGAGGACCAGGCCTGCAACCCAGGCATGTGCCCTGACCGGGAATCGAACCAGTGGCCTTTTGCTTTGCAGGATGATGCCCAATCAGCTGAGAGCCATGCCGGCCAGGGCAGATGCAGTATATTTTAAATACCGTGACCTTCTTCAAGATGCATAGGCACATAGCATTGACAAGTTCTCTTGCAGAGAATGTCTCATTGTTGCCTTCCTGTGGGAAAAAAACATTCTTGAATCACAATAAGGAAGGAAAAAAGAAGACATATTTAAGAGAGAATGCAGAAGAGAGGCTGGTCCTCATAACATAAAGGCCTCTGAAGTCTTTGGAAAGATTTGGGTTTTTACTGTGAGTACCCAGAGGAGGACTGGAATGATCTCACTTCCAGTTTTAAATGATCATTCTGGTCACCATGATTAAAATGGGTAAGAGACACTCTGGTATTAGTCTGGGCAAGAAAAAAAGATACTGGCACCGGAGTAGTAACAGTAGATAAGGTAGCAGTAGAGTTTATGGACCTGTTTTGAGGGTAAAGACAACGGAATTTCCTAATGAAGTTGATGTCATACTTGAGAGGGAAGATGAGCTTGACTCTGAGATTTGGAGTCTGAACAACTGAAAGAATGGACCTTTCATTAACTGGGATGCAGAAGGCTGTTATCAGAGCAGGTTTCAGAGAAGGGGGACATTAGGAGCTCAGTGTTAGACGTGATGAACTTGAGATGCTTCTTAAATGTTAAAGTGGGGATGCTGAATGGGCAGTTTTGTATATAAGCCTGGAGTTTAGGAGAAAGACCTGGGTAGGAGACACACACATATTTGCAAGCCATCAACATCTAGAGGGCGTTTAAAACCATAAGCCTAGGTAGACTCTACCAGTATTTTTTTTTTTTTTTAGAGGGAAAGGGAAGGAGAAAGAGAGGGAGAGAAACATCCATGTGCAGTTGCCTCTCACGCACCCCTCACTGGGATCCAGACGCAACCCCGGCATGTGTCCCGACTGGGAATCGAACTGGTGACCCCTTGGTTTGCAGGCCGAAACTCAATCTACTGGGCCACACGAGGCAGGGCTGCCAGTATGTTATTTTATAGCTCCTTATATTGAATTCTTGATTTCTTTTTAGGCATATTTGTATAAGAATAGAGGTTCATTTGTTTAAAGACACCAGGTCTCTAAGGAAAGAAAAACGTCCATTGGTCTTGGTTTCCAGTGCATGGCCTGCTTTAGAGTCTGTTGGCCCAGTCTCAGGTCCGCAGCAGAAGTGCAGTCTTACAAATACAGCTCCTGTCCCAATCTATCAGGCATTCACTCACCTAACAGAACTCTGATTCCTGAGATGGGATTTGTCTCTCACTACTCTTAGCTGATACCCTTTCTGATGCTTCAAAGCAATCAAGTACGAAGACTCCACGATCCTGCCTGCACACTTTGGAAGCCCTTCCTCCCACTGTGCTTGGAGTATTGTCTCCCACCGTAGCCAGACACCCCCCAGTACTTCTTTTCTGCTTCGTTTTTTTTTTTCCTGGAAGTTATTTGTTTAAGAATTGCAAAAGGGTAAACCTGTATAGTAAGTAGATGCCTCCCCAGGCTCGGAGTGTGGAGTGAGATATGAAATATCTCCTTACCTTTGTTTCAGTGGGAATATTATTCATGATGAGGTAAAGTCTGAGTGAGCCAGGAGGGAAAACCCAGTTGGATTTGCTCCCTCGGGCCCCATCCACCTTGTTCCACGTTCTGGCATTGGGTTGTTCGTCAGGCTGAGTTTTAATCTCGCTCTGTCTTCAGAAGTACTTTAATGGGACGCTGGAAGAGGTCTGTAAAGTTCTGCTAGTCAGATGCCATTTTGAGCTATTTCAACTGCAAAATAAAGTCTTAGCTCATACAGTTCATGTTAACATTGTAAATTTCTAAACTGTCACCCCTAAAGCCATCATGCTAAAGTCAACAGAGAAATTCCAAACAGCTGACAGTAAGTTTCCTCTCTCAGATCTTTAAACATTTTATAAACTATCTCATTTATCTCTCCAGCTACAAATAACAACCAGTTTGTTCTCTCTTGGGATTTAACTCACCATGGGGGCAAGTTTGTATACATTTTCACAGCAAGGTATAAATTCCATAGCCAGGAAGAAGAGTGCTTTCCTAATCTCTAAATGTGCACGTAGTTATCTAATGTAGGTGACCTAAAATTAGAATATGCAAATATTTAAAGAGATTTGGTCTGTGCCCCACTATTCCTCTCCCCGCTGGACCCCCATTTTGGTTATTAACATTGACTCAAATGGCATTCCCGTGTAAGATGTCTCCAGCACTCACCCTCTTTATTCCCTCAGAGCTGGGAGATGCAGAATACTTCTTCCGCCGCCCTTCCTGAGCTGTGGCTACTAGAAAGAAAAACGGAAATAAGTCGCATTCCATTTCAGGGTCCAATACACAGCTCATATAGTACCGCTTTCTCTGCAGGATGAAAACAAGCCCAATAAAGAAAGGATTAGTGGGTGAGGAATTGGTGATTAGAGCTCACGCTCAATCAGATACTTGCCAGAGGTGTTCCGGGAGCGCGTGCGTATTGCTGGTGGGCTGCTCCGAGCCCAGATCACCGAAGGCGAGATATGTAGTGACAGAGCAAGATCAAAGGAAGGGCAGGGCAGCACCGAAGGTAGGGGGAACTCTGAGCACAGGTGTAAATTCATCTTCCTCTGAGTTGCCAGAGGTTTGCTGCTTTTGAAGTCCTTCTCTTTTACGACAATGCTTTCTCCTATGTGAACTTCAAACTCCACCCTAGAGGTTCATAATGGTGCCGTGAACACAGTCGTCCTCTGCAGATGTTTGTTGAATTGAACAGAACGGGCCTGTAATGTCCTAGATCAGCAAAGATGCATGCGCACATGTGGTCAAATGTCCTCCAGTGACTCCTAGACCCAGGAACAAGAGCAGGCTTGAAATGGGGCTTGGTGAGGCATCGGTGGGGTTTGGTAGAAGACCCAAGCTATTGGACATTATGTAAGGCATTGCCAAAATAGCTGATCATAAGTAGAGAAAGAGAGAGATGAGTGAAGGTAGATGACTTCAGAGGATGAAAGAGGAAGCTAAGGAACAAGAAAGTAAAAGGAAAAAAATCAGTGTAATGGGGATAGGGACTAGGAAGACATTGAAGGTAAGGAGATTGCAAGAAAAAAAAGGATCAGACCTCAGAGATCTTCAGAGTTCCAAGATGCAATGAGATCGACTGTGTGTGCGCCCCCTAGAGAAGAGAACATGAACGGCACCCCGTAAAGAAATCACCATGTGGGCCCTGCCGTGGGCCGTCCACAAGTGAGGGGAGGCCAGAACCCTCTGTGGTCACCATGTTAGGACAAACATCCAGGAGTGGGCAGAGATGACTGGGGATCCTGACAGGAGGCAGGAGGGGAAGATAGCAAAATTAATTATCTGCTGTTAGCTTCTATTTGTAAATGTTGAACTAAAGTCTTCTGTGAGCTCTACAGTGCACCTTTAGAAATCCTTAAATCCTCAGCATGTGTATATAAAAACATTTTTTAAAATTAGCAATATAGTAATACGAGTCATAATAGAAAAGGGAATCGATATCTTGGTTCCCACTGTGGGTAAAAAAGAATTCTTAAATCTTAGCTATCCCCTAAATAAGTGAAAGTAGATACTTGTCAGAAGTGGTAAAAAAAGGACCATGATGAAAATAACAATTCTAGGAAAGAGCTGCCAAAAGACCCATATTGCCAGCCCAGCACCATTGCAAGCTGTATTTGGAAAAATAGCTACTTTCTAACTTCGGCTTTTTTCACAGGATCCTCTGGAACAAAAGGCCCGGGCTGCTCCTGGAAGTGGCACCTGGTGACCTGTGGGTTGTGTGGAGAATGTTGGCCAGGCGGCGATGCCACCACAGGCCACCCTGCCTGTGACCCCCTGCAGTCTATTTCTATCTGCTTGGAGTTGAGATGTGAGGTTTCCACTTTTTGCCAGAGGTGAGAATAGGGGTGTTTCCCTTTAGCATCAGTCTTTAGTCAGAGAAAAGAAGGGTTTGACTTTGTGGACCTCGATTGTGTGTTTCTTGGCCACTGATTTATGCCTTGATTCTTTCTTCAAAGCTGGATACTTGCGCTGGTTTTCGTTTGGGAGTGTTTGTCCAGGGAGAGGTCACTGCTGGGAAGGGCTGGGACAGTCCGCACTGGTTCTTGGCACACAGCTCCTAAAACTCTCGGAGACTCCAGAGAGATAAGAGTATCTTTTGTACACCAAAGAGAAGACTAATGGCTGGGGGCTCCTAAATAGCTTCAGGATGGGGACTGGTCACCGGGAAGATCGAGGAATGGTTACAGGGTTGGAACTTCTAGCTCCACTCTCAGGCCTGCAGGGGAGGGAGGTGCGGGGCTGGATATGGAGAGAATCACCAATGGCCAATGATTGAATCAGCCATGCCTGTGTAATTCGACATGCTAAACTCCCCTAAGAATGCAGTGGGGAGAGCTTCTGAGTTGGTGAACACTTGAGGTTTGGGGAAGGTAATGTGCCCAGAAGGGGCACAGAAACTCTGTGCTCCTTCCCCCATACCTGGCCCTATGTTTCCCTTCCAGTTGGTGTTTCCTGGGTTCTATCCTTTCTAATAAATCGGTAAGAGCAAGTAAAGCATTTTTTTTCTGAGTTATGTGAGCCAATCTAGCACATTATCAAAGCTTAGAAAGGGGGCATGGGAAGCCATGATTTAAGCCACAAATCATGTGGTTCATGAGAGGTACAAGTGACACCCTGGGACTCGTAGCGAGCACCTGAGTGGGGGCAGTGCTGTGGAACTGAACCCGTACACCTATGAAATTGACACTGACCAGGTAGTTAGTGTCACAATTGAACTGGATTGTAAGACACCCAGCTGGTGGCCACAGAGTTGGAGAGCCGGCTGTTGGTGTGGAAAAGTCCCCACACATCTGTTGTCGGAACTGCTGTGCGTAAGAACAGCTCAGAGGACCTCTCTCCTGGTGGCTTTCCTCCGACTCCCCCTGCTCCGGAGGGGGGGGGCATCTCGGTTAGGGCACTTCCTCTGGGAGCTGGGTCTCAGCCTTTCCTGAGGTCGGACTCACATTTGGAAATTTACCTGGTTCATTTGAGAGCTTGACTTCCATTTCTTACTGCTCTACCCTCCACTTGGGCCTTCCTGTTTCTAATCATTTCTGGTTAACCCCGTAGTCACACGGCAGTGAGAATCGAATGATGCTTCTGACAGGACACCAGGTGACTCGCCAGGAATAACAACCTACCTTAAAACGCAGGCCTGTTGCCCTCCTCTCCCTCCCCCTGTCCTCTGGTCCCATTAGATGTTTTCATCTCCTAGTCCAAGGCCTCCAAGTGCTGATCACCCTTCAAAGAGAGATCACTCCTGTTTCTTCTGCTAGGTTACCAGCCCATAGCACCACCAATATTTAGAAAATTACTGACCTTGATTTATATTTAAATCCTTTATCAAATTGGCTAGCTCTATGTATTATAAACTTGACTCTTCCACTTTAAAAAGGCTTCTACTCAATTTCTCATTTCCCCTCCAGTTATTATCCTTTTTCTCTCCTCCTCTATTCATTCCAACACTGCAAAATATTTCTCATCCTCACCGTCTCCATCTCCGCATGTCCCAAGCCACTCTCAGTGCATTTTAATGGCTCCCATCCCCATCACTCCCTAAAATGGATCTTCCCAAGTTCATCAAGCACCTCTTGTCATTGTAAGCAATGAACTTGTCTCAATCCTTAATTTTACTTAACACCCAGGGGTGTTTGGTAATGCTAACGAGTCTTTTCTTCTCAAAAGCCTCCCGTGGTGTCCCGGACATCCTTCAGGTTCTTCTCCGTCCCTCTTACAGGTCATGCTCCTCTGTCCAGCCAATAAACGGTGGAGATCTTCAGCACTGGTCCCAGGTCTTCTTTTCTCTCCTGTACTCTCTTTCCAGACAATTTCAGCTGTGCCTGCGGCTTCAGTGAATTATCACCTACAAGCACATGGTTAACACATTTGACATAAAGTGTTAGTGGGTGACTACCATTGACTCATCTGGGCCTCTCCTCTGAGCTCCGGGCCCCAATTTCTATGTACCTTCCTCACAGGTGTCTCGAAATCCCCTCAGACACAACAAAAGCAAAAGTGAATTCACTGCCATGTCAGTCATCATGTTGGTAGAAACGAAATGGTACCTTCCAGTCAAGGTAAGTTAAAAAGCATTTAACGACAACGACGACAAAATTAGGGACTGTTCACCAAGGCACAGGCAGAGTAGAGGGAAGCCAACAAGGGTCAGTGAGCCGAGGGAGCACATACTCTGACCTCACTCTCCCCTGCCCTGGCCATCGGCGAATTCCACCAGGCAGGGTGGGGCCCGTGGAGGCAGAGTCCGCAGCTCCTGGGGCCCAGGGCGGGGTGGGAAGGCGGTGCAACTGGAGGGGCACAGGAGTGATACTCAGCACGACTGTCTCCCCCCAAACATGTCCTCTCCCAGCATCCCCTACCCGAGGACGGCACCACCAGCCACCCGATCAATCAACAGAAACCAAGGTTTTTCTTAACCCTCCCTCTCCCTTATCCTGTGTATCCGAGCCGCCGTATGTCTTGGTAGGACTTCTCTGAACACTCTGGCCTCAGCTATTTTAAAACACGCTGCTTCAGTTTATACAAACCTCCCCTTCATAGCACTCTTTACTGCGGTAATGTTCCATTTCTTGTAGGATTATTTTTCTGGCATCGTTTTTGCCCTCTAACCTATAAACTCCATGTTAACAGAGACTATGATTAATTTCCTCCACCATCTTTTCTCCTGTCTCTTGCCACAGTCCCTGGCAGGGCGTAGGTACTGAGTAATATTTGTTGAATGAAAACATGTTAGAACATGCAGGGACACCTAGATCACACAGCCACATTCTACGATCATGGGAGAGAGCTGGAACTCAGACATGGGAAGCAAATTGTCCAAGAATTCAAAGTAAGTTATGAGAAAACGATAGTTTTACCAATAACTTGCCAAGGGTTAGGTCCTGTCTAAGGGTGTTACAAATGTAGCAGGAGTCACTCTCTGGGCACACACCCGGACATGCAGGAAATAACCACTTCTTTATACTTTTAAGTCCAATAACATCTAACTTTGAGCTCAGCTGCCACTAGGCTGGTAGGAAATTCAGTCATTCCTCGCCCGTGGAAAAATTGAGTCAAGATGTGAGCGCACTCTCTGACAACGAGATTAAAGGCTTCTAGTCCCCAGTGTATCGTCACCCTGTTGAAACTCTCATTTTCTGAGTCCAGGGTGACTTGTTGAGATCTGGCAGCTCTCTGCTTCTATGCCAGCTGTGGGTGAAGTGGAGGAACTGCTGCCTGGGCTGGGAGCCTCAGGGTCCCGGGTCCAGCCTCCATGAGCTTCCTGAGAAGAGCCCCCTTCCTCTCCACCATGTCTTGACACTTCAGGAGGAGGTGTGTGACCGTGTGCTCTTACGCTGCCCTGGCTTCTGCCCTGTTTTTATGGTAGGTGACAAACTGATTTTCTCTCTCCCTCCCACTTTACTTCTCTCCTGGTGTCCCTCAAAAGGGGTCCCTAGTGGAATTTCATTAACGAGCTCAAAATTTAGTAAAAGAAGGTGGGAAGAGAAGTGGCTCGCAGGCAGCTTGTGCTGTTACTGAAAGCCTTTTCCAAGCACAGAAGCATAAAAGAGCTGTTTTCTTTGATGGAATGGATGTAGAAAGGAAAAAATAGGAGGAAAACCCAAAACACCTACGTTTCCAATATGTATACTACCACACTATTATTATTTCATTAAACCTTACAACAAACTTATGATTTAATGACTCGAGTCTCCAATTTTTAGATGAAACACTGAAACTAGGAAGTCTTAAATAACTTATCCAACATAACCCAACTGGTAGGTGGCCAAGGAAAGATTCAA
Organism: Mormoops blainvillei; assembly: GCA_004026545.1. Lineage (NCBI taxonomy): Eukaryota > Metazoa > Chordata > Mammalia > Chiroptera > Mormoopidae > Mormoops > Mormoops blainvillei. Next base: position 7,421 of record PVJD01001432.1, on the reverse strand, counting down.
GTTCAAAATGTGGCCAGACCTGAAGCTTATGTTCTTCCTTCTGTGCCTGCTTTGGGGGAAATGAAGAAGAAAAGAATCCCAGGGTAAGGCATGATATTTTCACAACCTGGTGGCGGGAGCCAACAAGCCCATTGTGACAAGGAACACACAGGTTTCTGCCCCAGGGCAGAGAGTTTTAACTGCAATTTCCCTTGTGTAGAGATAAAAGGAGTGGGAAGAAGTTTGTTTGAGCATCAGGGGAAAAAACAAGAAACAAAAAACAAACCTTGAATTATCAAATGGGGAAATTTAGAAAAAGTGCCCTGGGACTGAATGCCCTGTGTCTGGACTCTCCACCCATGGGCCAGTCAACTTGTTCTGAAAGACAAGATGCTTTCCAGCAGTACTTTTGAGCTGGGATTTTTTTAATGGATTCCAAATGAACTCCCTATCCTCTTCATGGGACAATCTCTAGTTTTAATGCCAGAGCTTTACTGTTTGATGGAGGAAATATTGTCAAATATGGTTCCCATTCCATATGCATCAGAAAACACATGGGATATAGAGACTTCCTGGACACACACACACACACACACACACACACACACAAATCCAAAATAACTCGATCATGACGTTTGGAATTGATCTCATACATATTAAACCCTCTGAAAAGTCCTTGTCTTTGAAGAGAGGCTTTCAGTATTAAGCTTTGTTCCCTACAAAGTTCAAATACCCCCTCTTGTGGCAAAATGGCATATTTTGTTTCCAGATGATTTCTGCAACAGACTCACAAAATGATAGTTTGAGGAATAATGAGTACTTGAGAAGAAACGGTAACACTTATAATGCATTTAAAAACTATCAGTGGTATTTATCTTATGCACCCCCATCCTGCAATCTCTAATTTTTAAGTGGAAAACCCGAGAATCAGAAGCCTTACATAACTTGTCTGAAGCAACCCAGCTAAGGAAAAAAAAAAAGTGAAGTGAAACAAAGACTTGACGGTCTTTCTTCTCTATTGCAACATATGTAGCACTAAGAAAACTGATTTCCAATAATTATGAGCATTAAGCCTGGAGAGCCGATGGCCCTGCCAAAGGTTAATGCCGTCAGGGACCTGGGTGGACTGCCGTGATGCAGGGAGTGGTCTCTTACCTAAGATGGAAGGGCCTCTCTTTCATTATTTGACTTTCCAACTAATACTTGTTATTTATCAATCAGTCACTTCTGGACCGAGTCCAGAGGCATGTCTGAGTGCCTGATATCTGCTAGGCTGTCCTTGGAGCCGGCAAAATAGTGATAAGGAAGACAGATAAGACCTCTGGCCTCAGGAAGCTTACATTTTATATGGTGCATTAGTTTTCTGTCATCATGCAACAAATTACCACACGTTTAGAGATTTAAAACTATACCCAAGCAGAGCATGCAGTTCTCTAGGTCGGAAGTCTGGACATGAACTGCTGGGGCCCCTGCTGGGACCCAAATCAAGATGTCAGCCAAGCTGGGCCCTTCCGTGGAGGGAAGGGTCCCCTTCCAAGTTCCCTCAGGCTGTTGGCACAATTTCGCTCCCTATGGCTGTGGGACTGAGGCCCCCAGGCCCTTGCTGGTTGTCTGCTGGGGGCTCTCTCAGCTCCGTGTCGTCCCCCAGATTCCTTCTCGCAGGTCCCTCCATCTTCACAGCAGCAACGGCAAGTCTGCTCTTCCCCGCACTTTGCCTCCTGCTGGCATCCCTTTCTGCCACCAGCCAGGGAACACCCTACTTTTAAAGGGCCACCGTGGCTGGATCAGGTCCACGTGGTTAATGCTCCTTCTGCTATACAACACAGCGAGGGGGGTGCTCTCCCCTCGTGTTCCCGGCTCCCCCCGCAGCCACACGGGAGAGGATCATACAAAGGTGAGAGTTACTGGGAGTCGTTCTTAGAAATCTGCCCCCCTTGGTGGGCGTGAGAGAGTCGTGAAGACAGAAGAACGACCTTTGGCTCCGAAGTCTAACGAGGGAAGCAACCAGTGTGCTCCAGGAGGGAGGCCTGAATACTGGGGACAAGGCAGTTACACAGCAAGCGGCCAGCAGAGGGCCCCGCCCAGGAGTACAGTGTTCAGAAAGGCCTGCAGACAGGACAAAATGTGGGGCACGGCACGAGTGGAGAGAAGAGGCAGAGGGGAGGGTTATGCAAGAAGAGGCTGGAGAGAAGAGTCCAAACAAGATAGTGGGGGGCTTTGCAGGTCGTGGTACGGGGTTTGGATTTTATTTTGAATGTGTCTGAAAGCTTTTGAAGCACTTTATACTAAAGAATGTATGATCCAATTTGAATTTTTTAAAATAAGTCTTTCGATGCTGACTGGGAAGGGGCGCAGAGGCGCAGGGGAGTGGAGGCAGAGGGAGTGGTGAGGGGCCTTGGGGGCCCAGGAAAGAGGGGTTGGCAGTGTGCTGTGGAGGCGGTGGCGGAGGGTGAAGAGGACTGGGCAAAGATGAATTCGGGAGCTCTGATCGACAGGACGTCCTGAAACGCTGTTAAATTCTTTGATACATATTATCATTTAAAATTGGGATTTAGCATATCTTAATAAAATCAATGTAATGCCATCTGCAGTAAATATGTTTATGCACATAGAAAGTACAAGATAATCTACTGAAAACCCAGCAGGCGTGAGAAGAGGGGTCAGTGACTGGGGGGCTGTGCCCCAAGTTGAGAAGCCCTTGTTGCGAGAAGTCTCCTGGCAGAAGTGTTGGAGAGAGGGACACTGGCCATTGACCTCGGGCTGCCAAAGGAGCTGCTGTGGATGGGAGTCACCAGGAGATGACACTGTGCCCACCCAGCAGCCTCTGTTAACCCCCTATAGCCCACAGGGGCTGCAGGGTCAGAACTGGCAGAGGAAATTAAGACACAAATTCTTCCATCCCTTTGGTCTGCTCCTGGATGATTTGAAAAGATTCACACAAATTCTTATAGGATCTATGCCAAAATTTCAGTCATGGGTCAACGTAGACCTACTAAAAGGATGAATGGTTCAAGAAAAGACCAATATAAGGAATCGAAGCAAATTACTTCATTCAAAGCAGACTCAAAGCAGTTAGCAGAAGAAAACTTTTTCAGGAACTTTTACATTCTCAAAGATATTTAGATATCATTCCATTAAACACAAAGCACAGGCAACCCTGGCCGGTAGCTCGGTTGGTGGGAGCATCATCTCATATGTCAAAAGGCTGGCCCAGTCAAGGCACATACACGAAGCAATGAATCCATGTTTCTCTCTCTTGTCTCTCTCTCCCCACCCTTTCCTCTCTCTTTAAAATCACTAGAACATGTCTTTTCTTGGGATTTTAAAAAAAGAAAATCAAAGCACAGGCAATTGCAAACTAGAACAAGCATCCACTCTTGCCCTTCATTATATAAAATATTATGTATACACATAAACATTCACACACACACACACACACACACACACACACAGATTTCTATCTGTTCCGCAGCCTGGAATCATTAGATGAATGTCAGCATTATCTGTTCTACTATATTGACCTCATCCATAGGACCATTCGCGCCCACTTCCTTCTTCAATACCAGCATTGTAATTGTTATTTCTGCATATTCTAAGTTTGTTCTAGCTTTCTAACTCTTCTTGGGTCCCTTTCAGGCATTTATATTTGAATAGGAGCCTATCTTCGTTCTCAAGATTTTAAAATATATTGCCATACTGTTTTACATAGTAGTCTCGAATATTTTTAAATCTCTTCCATATTTGTATCTCCTTTCTTGTCCCTGACATGGTACAATGTTGCTTTCTTTCTTTTTTATTTAATCAGAATCAGCAGGGAAATATCTATTCTATTCATCATTTCAGATACCAGCTTTTGGTTTCATTTATCTTTTCAACTCTTCCTTTGTTTTCTCGTGAATCAACATAAGCTTTTATCTTTATTAATACACACCTCCTGCTTTCATTTGTTTTATTTTGTGTGTTTTTTAAATTTCTGAGGTTATACTCTTTCCTTTTTTTTTAATATTTTTTCAAAATTAAAGCTATTGTATGTGGCTATACAAATTTCTATAAACTTTACTTGCAACTGATAGGTTTTGGTAATGAAATACTGTCTTTGTTATTGAGTTTGAGACTTTCATTAAAAAATATGATTTCCCATTTGGTTAAGAGGTTATTTATGAGACTCTTCCTCAATTTATTTTTTAAAAAATCACTTTTGGTCCACTCTTTATTGTTGATTCCTAGTTTTATTGAATTATAAAGAAAGGAAGTGGTCTATAAACTACTTTCCACTTTGGGTAAATTATTAGTTTTCTTTTAGCCCTGACTGGTGTGGCTCAGTTGTTGGGCATCGTCCTAGAAAGCAAAAGGTCGCCTGTTTCATTCCCAGTTAGGGTACGTGCCTGGGCCGAGGAGCCCGTCCCCAGCTGGGGCACGTGTGAGAGGCAATCAGTGGATGTTTCTCTCCCTCTCTTACTCCCTCCCTTCCCTCTCTCTAAAAATAAATAAAAATAAAACATCTTTAAAGTTTTCTTTTAGTCAAGTACATCATTGAAATTTTATACTTCTTCCACAGACATTAATAAAAGGGTTATGTTTTCTCCTCAAGGAGTGTCCTGTTTTCTCTCTGTCAGTATATACGTGCATGTGTGTACCAAGCAACCCAATTTCAACTGGATATCACTTTACAGATTGTGTTATTCATATACCATATATACCTGCTATATTTGTTACCTGATTTGCCAAATCTTAAAATTTCCTATTATAATTGCATTTTTATAAATCCCTCTTTGTACTTTAGGAGTTTTTCAGCCATTATAATATTTAACAAATATTGCTAACATGAATTCTTTTCTCCATCTAGACAAAAGCAAAGCCAGACTGGTTCCATATGCAGTAATTCATTGCACATGAATTAAACATTTAAAAAGAAAAATCAAAACCACTAGAAGAAAGTCAGGAGGCTATAACTCTAGAGATATTTCCAAGAGCAGCTACAGAAATCCAAAATCTATAAAGACATTTTGATTACATAAAATGTTGAACCTTTTATAGAACAAAAAATACAATACGCAAAGGCAAAAAGCAATGAAGACAGGTTTAACGACAAAGGTTCCTAGGGAAGCCCACTGGGGGCCCGGGCCCCCTTCATGTCCTATAGTACAACACAACATCCTCTCTTTGGTCACTGAATTGTCTCAAGTCAGTTTAAGCCTGTGGGCCTTAAATGCAGCTCAGCCTTGTGCACCTGCATGGCAAGAGTTTATGCACCCCTGCCGAGTGGGAGAGTTAAACAGCGTTCGGCCTTCTCCCGCATCATTTCAAGGAACCGGTGGGGCGCCTGGGCCTGGCAGTCCAGCCTCTGAACACCTGATGGTGTAAACACACTCACCTGCCACTTACAACTAGGAAACCACATGAAGGTGAGGGTGCCAGGTCCTATTAGCAAGAGGAGACACGAGCAGCATCCTTCACACCGAGTTCCCTCTGCTTTTTCACACCAGCTAATCGCTGGTAGACCAATGAGGGAAGAACATCCGTTGCTGGAGATACGCAGACTCAGAAACGCATCGGACTCCCTGTGCTGCCAGCATGGCGAGAGGTTGGGACCACTCGGCCCGGTGAGGTAGGGATTCGCACCTTTCTGCCCTGTCTGGTCGAGGAAGGAGACAGAGGGCACTGAAGCCTGCGGATCTTGCTCTAATATTTGGAGTCACTCACAAGACAAGAGGATCTGTTCACAGACACTGGAACTAAATAGTGCATCGTTAATCAAATTAACATAACTAGTGAAACATGCTAACAACCCAAATGACAGGCGAATGGTTAATGTTCCCCAGATTGGAGCCTGTAAATCAAAAAGGAAAAGATAAGTTGATAGAAAAATGTTCAAGCTACAGAAGAGGAACTGCAAATGACTACTGGGTGCATTAAAAGATTTGGAACCTCACCAGCAGTCAGGAAATACGAATAAAGCAACAGTCTAATACCATTTCCCCCTCTAGTCATAGTGTCCAATGCTAGAGAAAATGTAAAGAAGTGGGCGCTCATACGTTGCTGGTATGAGTGTAACTTAGCTACAGTATCTTTGCAAAATATTCTGGCAATAGCCATTGAGAGTTCAACTATATGGATGTTTGACCCCGCAGCCTCACCATGGGAAATGTAATCTATAAAAATAAAAGCACCAGTGAGATCAGAAGTACAATGTCATTCATTGTAGCAGCATCTTCTACAAATATCCTTAAAGCAATCCGAGTGTCATTAATCTGAAGAAAGCTTAGATGGAGATGATTCAGTTCCACTGAGAATATTATTTGGGAACGAGAAAGAGGGAATCGCACCTATATCAACTGGCCCACACGGTCTTCCAAAAATAGAATCTTAATAATACTAATTAAAGAGAAAAAATGCTAAACCAAATGCAGAAGAGAAAGAAAAAGCAAATAGGTAACATTAAAAAAGAAAGGATATATAACAATATATAGAAAGAAGAGTAAATTTATGGGAAGAAAAATTATGAGACTAGTTGTACACATTGTGTACATATATATACAATAATATACACACATGTCTTGAAAAGCTGATTTCTTTGAAACTATAAACTACACAGATTCACTGAATTCTCAGTGATGGAAAACCTGTGTGTGTGTGTGTGTGTGTGTGTGTGTGTGTATTTCAATACTATCCTGAAAATGTGCTGAATCAGATGAAATATGTCATAATTTTAACAAATTTGAAAAACATTATATCTTTGCTATGCAAATTGTTGTGGAGCAAAGTGGGGAAACCCCATTCTGGGAAGCTAGCATGGCTATGATACAAAAGTCTGATAAAATAGCACAGCATATGAAAACTAGGTAACCTTTCTAGATATTGATAAAGCAAAATTGATAATTTAAAATTATCAATTTTGCTTTGTCAAAAGCTTTATAACTACAAAATTTGATTAACCCTGCAGAAGCCGCGGGTAAAAAAGATTACGGCGTAAGTCACCTCTACCCAGAGACATGGTCATTTACATTATGTGCTGCAAAATTTTAAAACCACTGCAAATTTGCATTTATTATATTTATACAATAAAATGTTAATAACTTCATAAAGCTAATGCACTGTTGATTAAAATCGAAGAGTTCTGTTTTGTTTTGTGGGTTCATTCATCTCTTTCTACAGGGAGAGGGAGGAGCTTCGCCAGAATTCTGAAGTTCACCAGAAGACTAAATATGTAGGAGAAAGAGTATTTAAGAGAGTAATATTGAAGGAAACTTACTCTACCAGAAATTAAAACTTGACTATAATAATTAAAGTCCGTGAGGTATGGGCTGAATGAACAGGCGGGTAGATATAGGAAACTAGAAAATTCCAAACAGCAGGAGATACACAACCTGAGTAAGTACTACACACAACTTTTCGGTTGTTTACAAAGAATAGGCTTTCAGAAGTACTATTTTAAAACTTGG